>CAIGQV010019124.1:2424674-2451031 GCA_903798115.1 Danio jaintianensis | reverse complement strand
ATATATATATATATATATATATATATATATATATATATATATATATAGAGAGAGAGAGAGAGAGAGAGAGAGAGAGAGAGAGAGAGAGAGAGAGAGAGAATTTTTTTTATATTGCGATATATATATATATTTTTTTATACAATTTCACCAGATGACTTAAATAGCTCTATTTGCAAAGTCATTAGTTTAGATTGAGTGGGCTGATTATTTTTTAGGGGAGTGAAATATAAATATATTTGTATGCCATTTATTATATACATATAATAAACAAACTACAGTCCTAAATAAACACAATGGAGCAAATATTAAAGTGAAATAAACCGAGCTTTATTGTTTTCTGAAGAGATTCTAGCAGTATTCAGGTACAGAAACTGAATAATCAAATGTAAAATAACACTGCATAGTCTTCATCATATAAATAATTCAATAAAATAAAGCTTTAATAAACGTCTTTATGGGCTACTAAAATGCTTTAACTCTCTTAAAATGCTCACATAGTCGCAGGCTATTAAAAACACATGCAGATGATAAACTTTCACTCTATTATGGTTCAATTCTGCAGTGACTCAACAAATATCCTGTGTTTTTACCTGTGGTTTCTGGTCATCTATAATCCTGACTCAACATTGCATATCTTGCGATGTGACTATTGCGGATGCACATTGAGATATCGACGCTGAAACGATATATTGTGCAGCCCTAATATAGACTGGAAGGCCATCCACGTAAAAATATGCCAGAGTAGTTGGTATACAGTACACATTAAAGTGCGCATGTGCAATGTGACATACTGCATGTGTTTAAACTGTGCATGATCACAAGATGTCCATTATGTAGTGGACGATGTAACGTGCATGCTTGCTATGATGGTTGGGTTTAGGGTTGGGGTAGACATTATAAACTGTGAGGAGTAGGTTTAGAGTTGGGGTAGGTGTAGATGTTAATAACACACAATGTAATGTTCATTCATTCATTTTCTTTTTCGGCTTAGTCCCTTTATTAATCTGGGGTCGCCACAGCAGGATGAACCGCCAACTTATCCAGCATATGTTTTACGCAGCGGATGCCCTTCCAGCTGCAACCCATCACTGGGAAACATTCACACACACTCATTCACACACATACACTACGGACAATTTTAGCTTACCCAATTCACCTATATCGCATGTCTTTGGACTTGTGGGGGAAACCGGAGCACCCGGAGGAAACCCACGCGAACACGGGGAGAACATGCAAACTCCACACAGAAATGCCAACTGACCCAGCCGAGGCTCGAACCAGCGACCTTCTTGCTGTGAGGCGAACGTGCTACCCACTGCGCCACCGCGTCGCCCACAATGTAATGTGTAATTGAATAAATAATACAAATAATTCTCGTTTATAGCTCACACATGCACGTCGACATAATGGATGTAACTGCTCTACACCCATTAATTTATAAAATCGAAAAATACTACAGGACACTACATTGTAAAGACATGCACTATGCATGTGCGCTAACACATGCATGTCGTCACTCCTCTACAGGCTGAGAGGTGAACTCATTAAACGAAAAGCCATCACGGCAGCATGATTTTACCACGTTTTTAGATTTTACCACGTTTTCAGCCTGTTATTTTTATTTATTTATTTTTTGTTGTTGCTTTTGTTTTACCTGGTTTCTAGAACCCTGTCATCACGGTCCACTCCGTTTTGCATCCCAAGTCCATTGTCGTACGTGGTGAGCTACTGGGCAAACTGGTAACACTGGAAAAGCCATCCATAGGGAGGTAAGCAGACAGTGGTAGCGCGAAAAGGAACAGACGTACCATATTTCATGGTCTCCAGAAATGTAGACCTGGGTACGTATCCAAAATGAGCCTGTGTTGGTCATTTCAACTATAGTGATCCTATAGATCCATGTTAAAAAAAAAACTTGTCAGACACCAGCACAAATTCCATGTTGGTCCAAGGCTGGTTTATGATGGTTGGAGCTGGTAAAGTGATGGTCTAGTTGGTGGACCAGCATTCTCAAGATATTCTCAAAACCAAGCTGGTATAGCAATCACACTTCCCATACCAGGAACCTACAAACCCCTAGCATCTCATGCCAGTCTCATCATGCAAAACATACCTTGTGCTGGTGAAAAGCATTGCTGGATTTTTCATAAGTGATCCCAAAGTTTTGAAGGTACACATTGAAATATGTTGTAGCAGTACGTGAGCGAATGACAACAAGCAGTAGAGAGAGTGTGTGGTTATAAAAAGATGATGAAAAAAAATGATGTCAGCAGGAAGTGGTCTCGTTGTTAACAGAGGCCAACATTGGGGGGAAGAGTTTAAAAAAGGAGACGGTGAAGACAAAGGCAGGCAGTCCTGCGCTGTGCTCAGATCTTGCCGCACTGGGGACCTCCATTCCAAACTAAGGGAGGGATTACATAATACATGGAAAACCATCCAAAGAACTAAAACAGTCCGGTCTCTGTGTTGCCAAAGGAGCCTGTTCCACCCTCTCTCACAGCCTATAACACAACTGATGGATCCAATTTATCTAAAGTGCAGTTCAACAGAGTTCTTGGAGTCTGCTCTCAGAAGTCAAATACCAAAAGTTAAACACAGAACATTGTTTAATAGACTTTGTTCCCTGAATCTGAAGCACTAATAAATATCAGATGAAAGTTTGTAAAAAGGGCACTACACAAAGTTAAACTGAGCTGCCGCATTGCAGGAGTTTTGTTTCTGATTACATGATTTTATCCCAATTTTGCTTAACTTAGGGTTTCATGGGGATTCGTAAATGACAAATGGGTATTGGAACACAATTTTAAAGTATAGGTAAATTGTGATAACTTGGTCAACGTGAATTTGTATTATATGTAAACGTTTTCTTGATGCTTTCCTATCAATTACAACATAAACAAAATGTCTGTGGTCATAAAACAGCCAGAAATAAAAGTTTGCACCAGCTTTGCAATTCTGCACTCCAGATAAAGGGATAGTTCACCCAAAACTGAAAATTCGGCCATCATTTACATGTCGCAAACCTGTTTGAGTTTCTTTTTTCTGTTCTTTTTCTGTAGTTATTTTGAAGAAATGTTGAAAAACTGTAACCATTGACTTCGATAGTAATTGTTTTTCCTACTATGGAAGTACATTTTTTCGAACATTTTTCTAAATATCTTCTTTTTTCTTCAACAGAAAAAGGAAATGCATAAAGGTATGGAACCATCCCCATCATGGGGTTTTTACAACAAACTATTTTAAGCAGCTTTATGGCATCAAATATGAAAATCAGTGTATCAGTTGCTTACAACTTCAATTTCTACTATAAAGCAGGTCTCTAGTGGATTCATATTTTTACTCGTGCCTGACCTAGGGTGACCAACTGTCCAACAGTCTGAATGACATTTCCAACATTGGGAGCTTTGTCCCAGGCTTTGAGCATTGGGAGCTTTGACAAGATGTGAGCAGTGTCCCCCATTGAATTTTTTTCTGTAGCCTATTGTTTTTCTGCCCTGAAATTACAATAACACAATAAAAATACTTTTGCTTTAGTTACACTGGAATTTTATGCAACCATCATATTCAGAGAGGGTTTTTCCCGCACTGATGATGACTGTGTGGATAGAGCAAGGGAACCAGAGTGCATTAAAGGGTTCAGCTATAATTGTTAGTGTTCAAGGAGTTCAAAACTGTTCAAAATGCCAGATCCAACATTAAATCCAAATTCAAGATACACCAAATCAAGTAAAATTCACACACTTATTGTGTAGTCTAATAAAGGACCAAGCACATTTAAATCTTATCTGATTACCTAGTGTATTTATTTCATTCATTATATTTAGTAGGTCCTATGGAGTAATTTACAATGTATCACTTGAACCTGAGAAGGTTCAGTGTCAGAAATAGATACGCTTATTTGTAATTTAAAGATATCAAGCAGCATCCCTGTAAAATAGGCTGTCCAAATAATGTAAATCAATTGTTACGTAGTCTCATTTATTCATTCATTTTCTTTTCGGCTTAGTCCCTTAATTCATCAGGGGTCGCAACAGCGGAATGAACCGCCAACTTATCCGGATTAGCGGATGCCCTTCCAGCCACAACCCAACACTGGGAAACACCAATGCACACTCTTTCACACACATACACTACGGCCGATTTAGTTTATTCAATTCACCTATAGCGCATGTCTTTGGACTGTGGGGGAAACCGGAGCACCCGGAGGAAACCCACGCGAACATGCAAACTCCACACAGAAATGCCAACTGAGCCAGCCGGGCCGCTCGAACCAGCGACCTTCTTGCTGTGAGGCAATCATGCTACCCACTGCGCCACCATGACGCCCTGTTACGTGGTCTATTAAATGTATTTCTCCCACATGTGTGCCACATTGTCCTGCAAAATCAGAACAGCAACAGAAAAGTAACCAGGTGGTAACCATGCTATAGCCTGATCTCAAAAGAAATGAACCAGAGAAGACTTTCACATCAAACTTTTCCATGATGTGCATTTGACAAGCTATTTTCAAACACCCAAAATAAACTCGAAATTACATACCAACAGCTTTTACCTTCATTTTGCTTGAAGATCATCTGATACTATATAAATGAATATATCACTTAAAACTGAAAATGATGTTATCATTTACTCATCCTTTACTTGTTCCAGAACCTCTTTTACTTCTGTCAAAAAAAAAGACATTTTGGAGAAAGCTGGAAACATTTAAACATTGAGTTCCACAATATTTGTTTTTCTTATTATGAAAGTCAGGCTTTTCCGATTTCTTCAAAATATCTTCTTTTGTGTTGATCAGAAGAAAGAAACATAAAGGTTTGGAACCACTTGTGAGGGCGAGTAAACAGTAAGTCAATTTTCATTTTGGGTGAACTATGCCTTTAAGTGTGAGATATTTTTAACCCTATTTTGGTCCATCAAGTGACAACTTGAAAATAAAAGTTTCCTCAAAAAGCTGCAGACCTCACGTCATCACTCATGTTCTTAGCAGTGTCAAAGTGACAAAGTTTAATACATCCACCTAGGAGTTTGTTCAAAGTTTGAGCAACAGAAATAGTGCAATCACTGATGTTTGTCATGTTTAATCTGCTACATAAACTAAGGGAGTTCAATAAGACAAGAAGGTATTCTAATGACGCACCAACTATCCTAAATGCGCCAAGTGCAGGGTCTGTTAAGAGAACAAAGTGTATTGCTTATAATATCTACTATCACTTACAGGTTACACTTAAACACAAGCTTTATCATTTCAGGCCACCTGTATTTACATTTATACACACCTATATTATACTTTTATACGCTGTTAAACAGGGTTTTAAAACTGCATTTTGTGTCTGCGTTTCAGACTAACCCTGAGGCCAGGACAGACCTCGACTGTGTATTAGTGTGTGGTCTACCTCCCTCAGTCAGACGTATTCTGCCAATGCCAAAGGGAACCATGTGACCCAAGAGAAGGATGAGCCAGAGGAACCCGTTTCTTTTCTGCTTACAAGCAACTCCTAACTTTTGCTGTGACAGAATACTTATGAAAGAGCACAAAGTAATTAAACGTGTTTCTAATGCTTGCTGTTTTCATACATACTAGCCGTTTAATGTTGCAGACTAAAATGTGCAGCACTACTAAGCTGTACATACAAATCTGTGCCGACCTTTGCACCACACCTGAACACACTTTTGCGAAATCTCTGCATACATACGTCAGCTGACAACATACAGAAAATGAAAAATTATTGTATTTTTAAGTCTGTGTGAATATTTAAAGCACACATGTTTAGACTCAAATCTAAAATTAGGGACCACAATGGATACTCCATGCAAGAAAAGAATAAATGCATGCTATATGGTCAATGCAATACGGTGACGAAACATGCAAAATTATAATGAAATCTGAATTTATCAATGCAGAATGCTTTCAAACATTTATCAGAATACCATATATTCTGGTATAGCCATTATATGTTGCAGCTTACTGAGACGCAACAATATTTAATGGAGGAGGAATCATTTATATTTAAAAAAAATAATTTATATAAAACAATGAAGATGTTGAGGTGCAATGTGGCTGCAATACTTATTTGTGAAAAGGCAGATAGACAAAAGAAACTCAATTTAAGCAAACACATTGCAACTGCTTACTTAAGAACCGTTTGATTCAGTATTTTTGTCATGTATTAAACATATTGAGTACATGTGTGATTTGTGGTGTTCATATGTTCTCTAATATTGTTTTGGTACACAAAACAGCCTATAACAAAGAACATGAAAGATAATGTTACACTGATAAAATCAAATCTCTGCTAAACAATCATAATAGGTACATAAAACATTATGAAAACTGGAAATAATGTGAATAAACATTATAAAACATCATAACGTCTGAATACATCTAATAACATGCACATATGCATATTGTCAAAGCATCAGTTTATGCAGCATGAACACATGTGTGCCTCTAAAACTAAATTCTAAATTATAACGCGCACAGTAATGGAAAATAATACAACACCTACCCCTTTTGTTCCAGAATTGATTCCGTTTCTGCAGATATTCCTTTTCAGGTGTGGAGTTATTCTTTGGATACTTCGTCTCGAGCCTTTTTCCATGTGCTCAGTGCACGCGCTCCGCGGCACGCGCTGCGTACAGTCATACAGTCGATGACGTCACGTAGACCTAATACAGCGGCGTCGGGAAAAATCACAGCTCTGTGTAGTCTGTGTGGACGTGCAGTAGAGTCGTGCAAAAGACAAACACTGAACGTTTAAAGAAGGGAGAAAGCGTGAGTCTTGCTGTGACTAGCATGCTCCTTGATGCCGCTTAATTGGCTTATATTAATGCATGATGTTCATACTTTTTTATTATGGATTTCACTATGAAAACACTATAATAATGTCTAGACAGTAGATCATGCGTCCACACAGGGTGTGAATTATGGGATAAAATGGATGGGGGCGTCTGACCACTTCATTAACATAATGGTTGTGGTTAGTTAGTAAGGACAAAGGTTGTATCAGTGGTTATTTCTTGTGTTTACATTTTGCAGTAGGCTAAATCAGTAGTCGTTCACGAACGGTAATCACTTGCGTTTAAGTAACAAATATTTAACCCTTGTACTTATTTACATATTAGATAAAAAATCGATCTGAAAAGCTTGCTCAAGCTGAGCTACATATTTTTAAAATGTATGTTTGAAGCCTCTTTAAAGAAATCAAGGCTACTGTATAATTCTCACACTGTCCAATTATACAATTATGTCTGCAAAGCTGCTGCACTGATTTCTGAGTGTTTTGCAGCTCAGACTGCATTAACAGAGCTTTGCCACATCCATAGCAGATGCTCTGTGAGCCTTGCTTCTAGACAAGATTGAGAGATCTTAATGACTCAGCTTCGGTAAATCACCTGAAAGGGACTTCTCCTGCTGTCAAAATTAGTTCCAGTCAGCGGTCCACAAAATAACTTTGCATAAGCTTTCATTTTTGGCTACTGAATACCAAATATGAAGGGGTCAAGTTCATCTTGATGAAGGGATGCAAGTATTTCTTTTCTTTAATTCATGCTTCTAAGTATTTTCTGTGTATTTCTTGCAGGAATGCCAAATAACATTTTGGACAGATAAGAATAAGTGACCTTTATGATAAGGAAAACCCCTGAACTTGTTAACATCTTGTGATTGTAAACAAAATGCAGTATTATATATTACTTAGCAAACACACAAATATCAATATTTTTTCCGAAAGAATACTATACAAAAACATTTCAAAAGTGTCTAATCTGTGTGTATAATGAGACCAAAAGAGTCAAGTTCAGAAAGAAATTCCTTTATGATTAAATGAAAACATTGAAAAACCATATAGTGAAAACGAATATGGTTTATGAGAACACATAGCTAATACAGATTCAAAAATATTTTTCTTAGGAAATATTAATTCATTATATACAAAAACTTACAAAATTTTTTTACTTAGGGTTGTGCAGCCCTATATTTTTCTTATTTTATTAATAAAAATAAATGCCTTAAATACAAATTATTTTAACGACCTTGCAGTTTCCAACCAACTGGCAGTTTCAAACATGAAAAAAGTTGACAATATTCAAAAGAAAAAGAATGCATTTGACATGCAACATTAAAACTATACACAGCAACAGTCTTGCATAAAAAAGCAGGGGGGTGGGAGTTCTTGGAAAGTCTTTTCGCTTTGACTCTTGTGACACAGATTCATTAATGTGAACTCCGCAGCTGCTGAAGCCTGTGTTTTAACTGTTCACTCTTTCGCCTCAGCTGTTCTTTGATGGACAGCAGCCTCTGCTCATCCAACTGCATGCTGTGGATGCACTCTGTCGCCTTCTTTAGGATAACCACTTTAGCAGCTTTCTCGTTATTCGCAACCTCAGGGATCTCATCCCGTAGTGCGAAAAAGCTGAGTTTGAGTTCATTTCTGCGCTGGCGCTCCAGCACATTGTGAGTCCTGCGTTTGTCATTGTCCTCAGAATCCGATGTCCGAGGACTCGCACACTTGCGCTGCTTCACGTGCCTGTTGCTGCTACCGCTGTTGATGTTGCTATTGTTGCTGGCCTCAAGTCGTAGTCTCTTGACAGCCGGCTGGTCGTGCCGCGTTGACGGATGGGCGGCGTAGTTGTGCTGGTGGGTGGAGACGTGACAGCGCTTTAAAACCAGGGGACTGGGGTACCTCGACTCTGAAGCATCCGTCTCGTTCCTTTTCTGTCGCTTTTCCACAGTTACCACATCAATTTCTTCCTCTTCTTCCTCCTCTTCTTCATCATCCTCCTCTTCTTCTTCTTCCTCCTCCTCCTCATCCTCTTCTTCTTCGTCATCTGCAATAGAATTGAAAAAAGATAATTATTACCTTACAAAAAACACCAGTCCTTTAAATCCCAATATTACACAGCAGAGTGAATACAATGGAATTTGGCAAGTGGCTTTCCACAATGGGTGGAGTAAGGGGGTGAAATCTCTGCATTCCAGTCCCCGCCCACTTTCCTCATCAGCTGATATTTGAACATTGCAGCCTTTCCTACAGAACTGACTCGGGTCGAACAGGGGGAGGTGGAGGGATCTTATGCAACTACCACTTGCATCAAGGGTACAAGGATAAAGTCCTGTGACCGGCACGCCACCTCAGTGGTGACAAGTAAAGGTCACTTACAAAAGCGAGCATGCATTACATCAAGATTTGGGGGAGCTCTAAATGACATAACACTGCATAACATACCTGAATCGCTGCCACTGCTGCTGGAGCTGTTTGGTGGAGTGTCTAGGACCAGCATGGGCTGTAATGGCGCGACCTTGCTGGATTTCCCACACTCTGTAAAAGGATATGGGAAGACCACAGAGGGATCGATGCATTCTGATGCAGAGGTGCTCAAATCCTGCAAATAACTCGCATTAAGTCGATGTGAGCCGCTGTCAGACATCAGTTCCTTCCTCTCGGCGTGCAGAGACGCCAGTCTCTCAGAAACCACTTTCTCCAACTTGGCAGCGGCCGAAAAGCCGCTCCACATGCAGTCCTGGATGATGATGGACTTTATGAAAGACTGGGAGTAGTCCGCATCATCGCAGATGAAGCTCTGGCTGACCACGTCGTCTCCCAGGAACTCGCTGACCATCTCCAGCTGTTCGGCGGTGGAGAGCGACTGTCTCCGGCTGGGCGAGAGGGGCGGTGTGGGGAGCAGTTCGAATTTCTTCCAAATGTCCTCGCTGGGGGCTGGAGGTTGAGTCTGTCCTTGCTGATGGTGATAAAAATCCTCATCGTCGTTGTCGAAGTAGAAGTAGGGCTGGATGGAGTCGTAGTCGTAATCGTAGTTTTTATACGCCAAACTCGCACTCACCGGCATTTTGACACTTGGGGGGAAATAAAACAAAAATACAAATTTGAGTCACTACTGTGCACAGGCAACGTCTAACTAAACATCACAACACAAAAGCTACACAAAAATAATGCATATATCAAGACATACAAGCGTGTAAATAATGCAGCCAACTGACAGCATGTGTAAAACAGCGAGTGAACCCCAAGGCGGCGGTTATTTCTACCAAAACATTCACAAGCATCTCTGCTTCTAGTGTTTTATTCGAGCGCACAACCGTGCCAAACTCACAGTCAAACTACACTCCATGTCAAAAATACGCATGTAACATCAAATCGCATGATCCTTACCTTGTATTTAACGAATGCAGTTTCAGAATCTTTTCTTTCGAGACGCAATGCAATGAAAAGAGAGCAAAAAATAAGGAGCGAAAAGTAAAATCCAACAGTTTGCTCCAGTCTCTTGCAGCATAAGTGGCTTCAGACTCACGGTCAAGTGGAAAGGAAAGTGATGGAAAATATAAACAACCCTGCGCGCTCGTGCAGCTCTCAGATGCTGGACAGACTGATAGTCTATGTGTCAGGGGCAGGATGAATAAGCTCCCGCGAGCAGAAGCAACGCCCACTGACGTAGACTGTGCTAGTGATGTTTCCCGCCAAAGCAATACACGGTGGTTTGCGGATTAGATTCGAGCGTTAGGCTCAAAAAATAAAACGACTTTTTTAAATCATAATAATTGTGATTATTACTTCACATACATGTTGCTTTTAGCGATGAATTCAAGAAATACGGGACTATATTCGCGGAAGGAAAACAGTATGCAGACGGAGTTCTGACGTCATAGTAGTGGCGGTCGGTCAAGCAGTGACGGCTCACTTTTTACAACAAGGGTGTATTTTTTATATGTTCGTAAACAAGTATTCAACCAATTCAGATCTGTCATGTTATGTTTAAACACCACTCAAATAAATGAAAAACGGCTTGAAAGAAAACTCTTTATTTCAAACAGAAAAACAGCATTCTTTTAGACATAATAAGAAACCAAGAAAACCACATAATTGTTATTTTATATATTTATTCTTTATAATGTTTCATTATATTTTTAACTGCTTCTAGAATTTGTGTGACTCATATAAAATGCATGCAGTAACAGCATGTATGGATTAGACTACATTGATTAGACTACATGTATGGATTACAATAATAATAATTATTATTATTATTTATTTATTTATTTATTTATTTATTTATTTATTTATTTGCATAATAGCAACAAGGAAACCGTCATTAGTTTACACCTAGTGCATAGACTGTACAAAAATAGGTAATACCATCATACCAACATTTAATGTCAAAAATGGTCAAAGTAATACAGAACAGGGGCTTCCAAGTCCACTAGGGGGCCTTAAAAACATACAAAGATGTTGCAAGATGACTTAAATTGTCGTCCTATAATGAAGGGATTAATGATTACGAGAAGAAAAAATATATATTTAAAAAAAAACATTTCAAGGGTTTCCTCATTCCTCAGACAGGCACAAGCATGGGAACATAAATACAGCCTACACAAATGATCATATAAAGCTTTGTGCTTTACAAAACTATTAAACAAGATGGGTCAGATAATTGTAGGGGTAAAAAAAAATCTATTAGTTCTGAAGAACAAGCCCTGATGTTGAAGGAATGTTATGAAAAGAACGTCGTGTTTTAAATTTCACCAGGCTGGGTCGCTGTGTTGTTTTCAAAGATCTTTAAACATAATTAATTTTAATTAGATAATTCATTGGATAATTAGAAAATGAGTTTGACTGTTGCTCTTTAGGAATGATCAGAATATGAAGGTACTTCAGAGATTTCACTGACTTTGCAATAGGATAGTTGATATAAAGCGTTGGTATGCGGCGCCCTCTGCTGTTAACTCTTATAGTGAGCACATCATATCGCATTTTAATTTAAGGGTAATTCTTTAACTACGGGCACTTTTATGTCCTTTGATCATATATCCAAAAATACATATAATTGAGTTCAAATTCCTCTTTCTTTGGCAAACTAATATTAAAACTTACTTTAAAAAAATGTACTAGCTTTCTATGATATTTTTTTCATATTATTCAACCTCCTTTTAGGTGTCAAAATCACTGTTTTCGCCTTGTCGCACGCCCAGAGTTTTAAACTTCAACAATGAAAATAACATTTAAAACTATTATTTATCTGGTAATTATTAATGTATCTTAATTAAGCACTAGTGAAATTATTTAAATATTTTATAGTTAATAATGTGAGACTATTATCCATAGTAATTTTTATACAAAATATAGCTGTCGCGCAGTATCAGTGTCATTTCCACCACAACACTGTAATGTCGCTTTAAAAAGTTTGAGTGTGAAAGATTGTTTAGGTGGTTTCTATGAAAATGAATAGTGACATAGTGTTCAAGATGGAGGGAATTGAAATTTTCATCAACAACACGTGAAGAAAAATCTAAGTAAATATTGCTTGATAAGGTAATACATTTATTCTACGTCATTTCCAAACATGCTGTACCTTCAAAGGTGTTTTTAAAAAGTAAACAAAATTAAGGTAAATAAAAGTTTTTTGTATACATGAAATGCTAGTATCAATTCAAAGCTAATCAGTGAAGCTATTTTTCATTTTTTCACAATAAACTGTAAAAATGTCATTTCCACCACACACTGTCCCTTGTGGTGGAAATGACATTTATGGTTACAAAACACAATTGATATGGATTGCGAAAGTACAGGGGTTGGACAATGAAACTGAAACACTGGCCAATTTAGTGTTGGAGGTTTCACTGTCCTATTTCAATGGTGCACCAGCCAAAATCTTGGGCTGTGAACAATGTGAAACACGCATTTTTCTCTGATGAGTCCACCTTCACTGTCTTTCCCATATCCAGGAGAGTTACTGTGTGGAGAAGCCCCAAAGAAGCATCCTACCCAGACCGTTGATGCCCAGAGTCAAGCATGGGGGGATCAGTGATAGTTTGGGATGCAATATCATGGCGTTCCCTAGCCACAATACTGGTGCTAGATGGAGCATAACTGCCAAGGACTACCGAAGCATTCTGAAGGACCATGTGCACCCAGTGGTTCAAACATTGTATCCTGAAGGCTGTGGCATGTATCAGGATGATAATACACCAATACACAGCAAGACTGGTGACAGACTGGTTTGATGAACATGATAGTGAAGTTGAACATCTCCCATGGCCTGTACAGTCACCAGATCTAAATATTATTGAGCACTTTGGGGTATTTTGGGGAATGAGTCAGGAAATGTTTTCCTCCAGCAGCATCATGTAATGACCTAAACACTATTCTGCGAGAAGAGTGGCTCAAAATCCCTCTGGCCACTGTGCAGGACTTGTACTTGTATCTGTCATTCCCAAGATGAACTGATGGTATATTGTTCGCAAAAGGAGGCCCGACACCATACTAATGAATTATTCATTCATTTATTTTATTTTCAGCTTAGTCCCTTTATTCATCAGGGGTCGCCACAGCGAAATGAACCGCCAACTTCTCCAGCATATGTTTTACGCAGTGCATGCCCTTCCAGCTGTAACCCATCACTGGGAAACACCCATAAACTCTCATTCACACACATACACTATGGACAATTTAGCTTACCCAATTCACCTATAGCGCATGGGTTTAGACTGTGGGGAAACCAGAGCACCCGGAGGAAACCCACACCAACATGGGGAGAACATGCAAACTCCACACAGAAATGCCAACTGACCCAGATGTGGCTCGAACCAGCGACCTTCTTGCTGTGAGGCGACAGTGCTAACCAATGAGCCACCGCACCGCCCCACTAATAAATTATTGTGCTCTAAAACCAAGCCTTTCAGTTTCATTGTCCAACCCCATGTGTAATACTTTTATTTTAAAATTAATTTATATAATATTTGAGTAATAATTAGTTATTCACAGTATGCACTGTTACTGTTCCTCTGTTCCTCAGTTTTTTTAGATCAATCTCAGTCTTACACATGCAAAACGTATGGTTATGCTTAGTCATTTTGTAAATTGAGTTTAATAAGTGTGAGTTTAAGAGTTTAATAATTTCTCTAATAAATATCTAATGTTTCTTTACATTAACACTGATTCATTGTCATTTCCATAACACCCTGTCATTTCAACCACCACCCTGTCATTTCCACCACCACACACATTTTTAAAGAATATTTAAAAAGTTCTCATCACACATTAAACATGTATTCACAATTTATGAGTTCATGCTCCATTTAATATACAAATTCAATTTATTTATTTTCTAATAATCTCTTAATCAAATTAATATTACATTTTAAAGTGTGACAGGTGTACAGTTTAGCATTTGGTCCTAAGGGACTAATATTTCATTGACAAATGTATAATTATTGTATGCATTGTGGAAAGATTGGTTAAACTAGACACAAAAATGATTTTAGACTATTTTTGATTGCCATCATTTATTTAATTTTGAAATAAAGCTGTATATTGAGATGCGGTGGAAATGACATTTGTTCATTTCATGTCGGAAAAAATGTTAATTATTAACAATTTCTCTTCTTATCCAAGTTTGTCCTCTTACAGATCTTAAAACTATAGACAAATTGTTTAAACTTATGAGGCTTTTGAACAAGTTTTTTTTAACTCAACTTCACAAGGCTAAAAGTGCCCGTAGTTGAAGTGCCCTTAAAAATGTAAATAAGTAAATAAATGGCATATATAGCATCATGAATAACGTAACCTACGATTCGTGTATTTGACCAAAATACTATAAAAAAATTTATATTATTTAAAAAAAATAGTTAATTAACTAGTTTCCATATGAATTATTTTCAACATAGTGGATTTTTTATCCCTAAGAAATCATTCCAATTTGTGTATTTGCTCCCAAATACTCTTTATTTAAAAACAGTAAAGTGTAAACTATTATTTTCATTTTTTCTTTTTATATTAGCATTTAATTATATAAAATTATCAAGCTTTTGTTTTGCTGTTTAAAATGGCTAGATTCACAGTGAATGAAGTGTTCAGATGGATATACAGTATTACAGTCAGTTGAACTAAAATGGTAATCATGTGTATTAACAGTCAGTCGATAAATGAGTCCAAATCATATAAAAATGACACTAAAAATGCTGGGTTGTTTTAACTGAACATTGGGACACATATGGACAAACTCTCGGTTATTATTGTAATTTTTTTTCAATAGAATTTAAATGACACTTTGTAACCCAACTTTGGGTTAAAACAGCCCTGCATTTTTTATAATGCTGCTGTACTTTTTTTATAGTTATGACTACTGACATAGGCTCGTTTGTCTACTGACATAATGAATAAAGCTTCGACAATTTTGATCAAATCATTAAAAATGCAATAATAAATTTACAATAAAACATTCTGTTCTCATGGAAGGCAACAACTCTGCTCCTAATGTTTGGTAAGATACTTTAAAAAAAGGTAATTTATTAATTGCTAATTAGATCATTAAAACTGTATTCAAATTATTTTTCTAATTACTGCCTAAAAGTAATTTAATTACTCAATAAGGACTTTACTGACTCAGTACTACTTAATACTTTCTAAAATAGACAATAGAAAATAAACTCTTAATTCTTTAAATTCGAGTCAAATGTCGCTTTTGAGCTTTATTATACCTTTTAATACTTAACATTTTAATAACAAACATAACTTAAACAGAATTACTCTGAAAAGTTAAACTTAGCAATGACACTCCATTATGTATTGTCCCTGACTAATTTCTTACTCAACTCATTGTTTCTTTAGCATGTGCATAAATAAATGTTGATAAATGTAACCTTCTTTAGTTGAAAAAATACAATTATTCTGCCAAATATAGTTGTATAATACAATATAATACAATTATTCTGCTTTGCTGAATTGATTAATACAGAATTGTTGAATTTATTTACAGTATATAAGTTAAGTACATTATAACTAACTTTAAATGACTAAACATAGTAATCCCTTTATTAGGTTTTTCAGTGGATAATAATTTAAAGGGGGCGGCACAGTGGCTCAATAGTTAGCACTGTCGCCTCACAGCAAGAAGGTCGCTGGTTCAAGTCCCGGCTGTGTCAGTTGGTGTTTCTATATGAAGTTTGCATGTTCTCCCCGTGTTTGAGTGGGTTTCCTCCGGGTGCTCCGGTTTCCCCCACAGTCCAAGGACATGCACTATAGGTGAATTGAATAAGCTAAACTGTCCGTAGTGTATGTGTGTGAATGTAAAAGTGTATGGGTGTTTCCCAGTGCTGGGTTGCAGCTGGAAAGGCATCTGCTGCGTAAAAACATATGCTGGATAAGTTGGCGGTTCATTCCGCTGTGGCGACCACTGATAAATAAAGGGACTAAGCTGAAGGAAGTGTAATGAATGAATGATTTAAAGGGGATAGTTCCCCAAAAATAAAACATCTGCCATAATGTACTCATCCTGCACTTGCTCCAAACCTGTTTGAGTTTCTTGAACACAAAGGAAGCTGAAGAAAGTTGGAAAAGAAGAGCCGTTGACTTGTATGTTTTATGGATGCCAGTAGCTACTTTTCTCCATCATTCTTCAAAATATATTGTTTGCAAGTAGAAAGAAACGTTTAGAACCATTTAAGTGTGAATAAATGGTAAGAAAATGTTCATTATTTGGCTGAACTATCTCTTTAATTAACTGGTTATACTTTGAAACTACGGTAATTACACCCAGCACTCGTATAGAGGGCCACTGTCCTGCACATTTTAGCACTGACACAATTTGATTACAGCTTCAAGTCAGAAATCCTTGATAACCTGGTTCTGTAGTGGAACTCTTTACATTCTCTTTAGGAGCAGGCATTAAATTAAAGTAATCAAACATTCTACTTTAGCATTGTATTAGAATATAAGAAACAAACAACGTTGAATTAAAACATCTAATTATTTCAATCATTCTAAAATAATAATAAAAAAATCTAAATAAATAAATACTATTTTAAAACAAATAAATAATAAATTGAAATTAGACTACAATTAAAAATAGACATGTTTTAATCTACGTAGTGGTTTTCAATCCTGGTCCTAGGACATGGCACTTGTAAGGAGTCTGGTGGCAACAGAGGTGAGAATCCAAATGCAGTTAAGGTTCAATAAGGGACAGACAGGAGCATGCAGGTAATCCAAGGTATTTAATAGTTGAAGTCACAGGCGAATGGTCGGGGTAGGCAGCAAAACAACATGAACAACAAACAAAGCAAGGGTCAAAAACACAGCTAGGCTAGGCAAGGAGACCGCTTTGAAATGCATACTACAGTAAAACAAGACTCAGCACAGAAAAGTGTGTGTGTGGTGTGCATATAGTCCACATAATTAGTCCTCATGAGCTTGTGTAATCAGGGGGTGATCTGGGACTAGTGTGTGAGTGAGGTGCATGATGGGATATGTAGTTCAGTTCAGCGGCAGATGTGTAGTTGAGTGAATGCAAAAGCAAAGGCTAGATTGCTGGTGATCATAACAGTGCTCTGCTTGTATACCATTCTTATTTAACAAACCTGATTAAATTCACTGGCACATAAGCAGAGCAAACTGAATTGTCTGAGAAAAAGAGAGACATATACAATGAGCTGAGCCTAAATTATATATTTTCACCAATAAGGACTATAATGATAAATAAAATAATATAAGACTATATTAAACTAAATGCAAAAAGTTTTGCCTCCTTGGTGGGGGCGATTGTAATAAAGTTTGGGGGTAATTATTGTAACACTGAAATATAAGTCTTGAAATATAAGTTTGTCAATTAAAAGCCTATCTTAAGGAAATCACTTTATGCTGTAGTATTTAATAACATTATTATTATTATTATTATTATTATTATTATTATTATAAATTTTCTTTTTAAAATTTATATATGATTCAACTTCATCATATGCAGTCTTGAATCAATAGTCTATTGTAATTCTAATACTTCTAATTTTGCAGAAGACAATTAAGGCAATAATAATTAAAAAAACTTAATAAAAAAAACTTTTAAAACTTATTTTTTTTAAAGTTGGGGTGAATTCTGAAAAACAATTGGGGCGCTTTGTAAAATGCAATGAAATTAAGAATCTATAATTTGTTAAAACCTTTATTTAATTGAACAAAGTATGCAGAAAATATTTCCAGCATTTTCACTGACAAATTTAAACGCATTTGTAAATATGAACAAATTTTGATTTGGCTGCACAAATGTGTGGACAGAGGCAAAATAAAAGTGAAAAGGTCATTAAATATCCCAATTAAACAGTTTTGAAGCAGTTCACAATAAGCAGACAACCTGGTGAGACATGAGGGTTTTATGTTTGGGTATAAAATTAACATCTCAGTCATTGCATGCAAGCAAAACCGAATCATTGTTCACTAGAGAATTGAGAATTATCATTAGAGAATTGTAAAACAAGTAAAGAAAAATCACATTTATCAATGGAAAATCAAAACCAATTTAAGTCCTTCATTAACTACCATATTTAATATTGTAAAAACACGTGCTCTTTAATAATGATGTGAAAAGTATGATTGGAACTCGAACATACTACATCCGCCATTTATCATTATCACATGACCTACCCATGTCAGTTGCGTCACTTCACTCCCATTCATGAATTCTCTCGCGTGGCATTATGGGATAGCATAGCGTTCAGTCGGATGCACACTTTAGAATCTCACTGGAAGTAGTAAGTCATCCGGGTACTTCTCGCATACTGTTTTTCGAATTCTATGAATTCAGACATACTACTCAGCTCGCATACTGTTTTTAACGTACTATATAGTATGGAAGTATGCTATTTTGGATGCAACAAAAGTCCCTTTAAGGCAATTCATTTCACTTGGGGGCCATATTTGAAACACTTCTGTTTCAGATGCTCTGGCATTCTGTTTGAATGGGGAAACATCAAATTCTCCAAAACTGTTTGCCAATCTTACGATTACATTTCATATTTGAAATCACCAGTAAGGTTAAACATCAACTGTTTCATAAGTTTTGTTTCTAAACATTTGAATTCCCAACTTGGTCTTGATAGCAAATTTCCTCCCAAAATGACAGCGACTCTTTAATTACAAGTTTGTGGGGGCGTTTGAGTAGTTGCTGTCATGTGATATGTGTTTGACAGGAATGACTCTACCTTGCGTTTGTTTCATGCAGTTTACAAAACCAAAAAAACCTTTGTTTTCAAGTGCAGTTGGTTTGTTTAAAAGTAGAGATTTCAAGCCTTATGTATGACTATTTCTCCATTCTGTGAAGTGAGTATTTGCTGAGATTCCAGTGTTTGCTGATACCAGAGGATTAATAACAACTGCAGATCTGTCGTAAAGAACACACGTTTGGTCCAAGCCGCTCTCCCGGAGAATTGTCAGTCTATATTGATTGACGATTGGCTCCTGTACTAGATGGCAGGGATTCATTCAACATATTGACTTACACTTTTCCCCATTCAAAACTGTACGAGTGACATGTCTTGTGTTTTCTATAGTCTTTGCACAGTCTACTGCTGCATCAAGAAGTGACACTTGAATGTTTGTTGTTGGGGAAATATGGAGAGAGAATTGTTTCATAATTCCAAACAAATATAATACGATCCACAAATAAATGTGGAGCGATTGACAAATACCAAGTATATTCACAAATAAATACAATGATCCACAAATAAATCTTAGAGTTCCACAAACAGTAAAATTAGACTTGCAAATAAAAAACATACTCACAAATATATTTTTTTATTTTACAAACACAATTTGGCCTGACATTTATATGTGAATTGCATCCTGTGCATTTGTAGATTAGTGTGCATTTGTGCTCTCTGTGCATTTGTAGATCGCTGTGGGTATTTGTGGGTAGCTCTCTGTGCATTTTTGGATCGCTTTGTGCATTTGTGGATTTTGAAACATTTCTAACATCAAGACCAACACTAATCCACAAATAGATGGACTCCACCCACCTTCTATTTAAACCAATCAGATACCGGCAACGTGGTGCTGACCAATCGTTGCTCGTTCTCGCTTCAACCAATCACGCTTTGCCTTACAATAAGAGCGGGACCAGCCGTAAATTTAACCTGTCTCTTCAAAGTGGACGGCCAGGACAGTTCAAGACAGGTCAGTGGTGCTCAACACAGCATTGTTGTAATAATATGGAGCTGTCCTGGCTGTCCTTGTTGAAGAGACTGGTTAATGGACTGCACGATCGCTTCTGCGTTTGCGCTCAGCCCGCATGGTTACTAGTGCAGCACAGCGATCACTGTATGTCAGTGGTGCTCATCACAGCATTGTTGTAATAATATGGAGCTGTCCTGGCTGTCCTTGCATGGTTACTAGTGCAGCACAGCGATCACTGTACGTTATGCGGATAGTGCAGGAGAGGACGATAGATTACACTCGCTGTTTATAAGCCTTTCCTCGGATTACCGTGAAGGACATTAATCGAATCATTAAACAGAGAGCTGTCACACCAAACAGCAAAGAAAGAGAAGAGGTTCAAATTCTACATTTCGAGTTACATCGCTCATTTTGAGGGTGAGTATTAAAATGCTATATATACGAATAGCAATAAAATGCTAGCCGTGTCCGTTTCTCACAGTTTATACCAGTTATTGTTATATTTTAATTACCTGCATCATTTCTATCTATCTATCCATCCTTCTGTCTATTTACATGTTTGTGTACATTGTGTCCTTAATATCCAACTATGAACGTTACTAACTGTAGGTTATTTCTCAGTTTCCTGTAAGGGTGGAGTGACAGGAGAGATCAGAGTAACGTGTTTCAGGTCCATGAGGAACTCAGAGAGGCTGCATAGTTTGAGTAGGAGGTTATTTATGCTCAGGATGACATGATGATCCAGCTCATCTACAAAGACATCAAAATGTTTCGGACCATCTGAGAGGAAGCTGACCATTTATTTCTCTTTTTTTTTTTTTTTTTACTTCTACCTGCCAAGATGACTACAGATTTGAACAAAACTCACACACACACAACTTTTAATGATAATTGTTTAATGTTGCATTTTTAGGGGGTATCCCATTCATTATATTTTTGCTACTTGAACCAAACGCATTTTGCATTATTCTTGTAATCTTATATAAAAAGACTAACATTAAATGTAATTAAATACAAAAAGTGCTTGAGCATCACTGGGGGTCTGACAGTAGTTGATTGCCCGATTTTTGTCAAAAGGCAGAGGTGGTACAACATTTGATGGAGGTGGACACCCTAATAATTCTCTATGCACAAAAAAACCTGCATATTTACATTAGTGCAGTGCAAGTATCTAAAGTTATTTATATTTACATTAGTGTTATTTATGTTTAAATGTTTATATTAATGCATTGAAAATGAATGTTTATTATATTAACAACTTTATATCCCTGCAGTGCATGCAATGTACAGTACACGTGTTTATATATGTTTTTTTACAAGAATAAATTCAAGTTCATCATTACCCATTAAATGTTATCTCCTCTTTAATCTTTTGCTCAAGTTTTTACTAATGGGCAGAAGGCAAGCCATTGTGTAAATCTGGTTGATGCTCGCTAATAGAGAGAGATGATGACTGTCCAGCTTGTGTTGCTTCACCCTGCGGATGAGATGCTCAATGTGGACCCTCAGCCAAATGATGGACGCTGTCTCCCTCACCTAGTTTCTCTTACTCTGGACACACGTATCATGTTGTAGGATGCAAGTTGTGAACCTAAATCAGATGTAATACATGTATTAGTGTAAATCAGAAAGAAATTAAACAGCTTTAAAAATGTATTAGGTTTTACATATAAATACTTGTTCTTAACACATTTGTTTCAGTTTATTTGCCTAATAAATGACATTTGAATGTTTAGTTTTAGACAGATGGCTATATTTCTATTTTATCAGATTTAAGCTATAAATAATTTATTAAAGTTCATGATTATATCGATTAAAGTCCTTCACGGACTGAATGTGTTTGACTGGCCTTCTTGCAGTCCAGATCTGTCTCCTATTGGATTATCTTGAAAAGGAGAAACAGATAATGACCACTGACTGTTGAGAATCTGAAGTTTTGTAAAACTTAAACAGTATTTTCAATTGCTAGATGATTAAGCATTGTATTAAAAGGTAATTTGACGTGAGGCAGTGGTCACTATCTCAACATTTTTGGTGTGTGTTACAGCCATTAAAATGTGTAATTTATTATGTTTAGATGCCTCTGAGCCCAGAGAAGTCGACTGCACTTCTGGACACTGTTAACATAGGGCTTCCTTTTGGCACAGTACAGTTTTAACTGGCATTTGTGGATGTAACTACGTATTATATTTGTAAAAAAAGGCTGTTGATTATAAGTGCAATTCTAACCTCTGTCTCTTGTTCTTTATGACGAGGCACCCGCACACACCAGACCACTTTACCTAAGCCAATCAGCGTCCAAGAACCGTGACAACACAATATCCCCCGCCAAAACAGATTTTTAATGTAGCGGGACCTGGAGATGGACGCTAAAGTTTGCGGTGAATAGTTGTTCATGGACTGTTTATCTATAAAAAGTCATCTTTTGCCACAAGTGTTGTGCGTGAATTCAGAAGTAAGTTTGCAATCCTGTAAACGATGAGAGTTGTTCTGTTTTTGTAAGTTAAGCTGCGGTCACACTGCACTTTTCTCCCCATAGACTTCCATTCATACGCACGCGAATGCGTCAGACCGGAAACGCAAGTTCATGCGACAAGTTTCGCAGTTCGCAGCGTTGCAAAGTTCAAGCTTGGTGAACTCTGACCTGCGAAATCGCACCATGTGACTGCGTGATACCAACCGATGATCAAAACATGATCTCTCTGGACAGAAATTTAAAACATGGACCAATTGTTTGCTTTTTTTAATGTCTAATAATCTTGTTTAATCCCGCCCCTTTTCGCAGCACCGTATGACAGACTTTCGCATGCACAAAGTCTAATGTGACCGTGGCTTTATTATGGCTGTGACATCACGATGCTGCGATATATATATGTGTGTTTATTCATAATAAGTGTGCCAGTAACCCCGTGATTCATATTTTAATACTCCTATATATCTATATATCTACATATCGTGTGTATTAGAGTTACATTTATGTTTATGAGCATGTATTATGTTCCTATGTGAATCAAAGTGTGCTGGATTCCTTTGTTGTAAACAACTTGCTATGCGCATCTGCCATTATAGCCTCATCAGTGTGGTGCTTTACAATCTGCTCTCTGTTAACAAGGTGTCAAGTTACATCTATGCATGATAGAGTATATTAAAGTTGCAGCTTGTCTCATTTTGCCCACAATCAATTGCACAATATTTAATTATCAAGCTTAACGTTTGGTGCTGTGTTATTGACTATATTTTACTGTTGTAATTTGTTTGATTATCATTCATTCATTCATTTTCTTTTCGGCTTAGTCCCTTTTTTAATCTGAGGTCGCCACAGCGGAATGAACCACCAACTTATCCAGCATATGTTTTACGCAACGGATGCCCTTCCAGCTGCAACCCATCACTGGGAAACATCCATACACACTCATTCACACACATACACTACGGACAATTTAGCTTACCCAATTCACCTATAGCGCATGCACTCTAAAAACTGCGGGGTTAAAAACAACCCAATTTGGGTTGTTTTGGTAACCCAGCGCTGGGTTCAAAAGGGACGAACCCAACGCTGGGTTACTTTGACCCAACAAGTTGGGTTGCACGTTTAACCCAGCATGCTGGGTTGTGATTTTTAACCCAACTATTAGTTAAAAATGACTACACTGCTGGGTTGAATGTAACCCAAAATGGGTCAAATTTTTTATCTTAAAACTAAAATATAATAAAAATATGGTACTAAAATAAAAACAATTCTACAGCAATACATACTTCAGTAATGGAATTTTATTCAAAACATAAAAATATGAAAAGACATTTTTCCCATCTCCACCTCAGCATTAACCCTTTGACTGCCTGCACTACCAAATGGTTGACCATGTTTTGACTGTTTTAAATAATGGTTTACACACACACAGCATTGTTGGTTTTCAAGAAAATCAAACAAACATAATCCTGTTGCACTACTACACTTGCTTTCTTGTTGTTGTTTTTTTTACAATAAAACCAAAATCATGTTAAATGAGAATCTGTAATATTTTATGGCATACTTAAAAAAATAAAGATGATTTAGTGTTCAAAAATGTTTTATTTTGACTTCACTTCATACACTTCATATTTCCAGATTGTTCATAGTATATGTATTAATTCCGGTATACTTTTACCATAAACCAACATATCAACCATTTGGTAGAGGTTGATATTTTAGAAACTATGGAATTTGTTAAAAAATGCATTGTGTTAACTAGTGACATTAGGAGTTAAGAAATGCAATCCAATTTTTTTTTTTCTTGGTGGGGTAGTTAAAGGGTTAAGACAATTTCTATGAAAATTTATCAAACTGTATCAAAGAAACACTGTGACTAAAGTCAGTAACAACGCATCAGACTGAAGTCAGACAAATGAACTTAAAAAAATGCATATTTAAAATATTCTTTTCAAACTTTTCATAACATTTACATCATGCATAAATCAGGAATCATCAGTAAGAATCAATTGCAATGTAATTGCAGAGTAGAGGACAAATAAAAGTATGTAGAAGTAATAATGAAAAGCATCTAAATGACTGAAGTCAGAAAGATTAACTTCAAAATACAAATTTGTGCACAAACATCAACATATCCTCACATATATAAATCATCAACTGCAATGTAGAAAAAAAATATGTAGAAGTAATAATGAAAAGGCATCAAACTGACTGAAAAAAAAAAAAAAAAAAAAAGAAAATACAAATTTGTTTTATTATTTATTTAATTTTTTAAAAACCATTTTAAGGTCAAAATTATTCGCCCCTTTCAGCTATTTTTTTTTCAATAGTCTACAGAACAAACCACCATTATACAATAGCATGCCTAATTACCCTATACTGCCTAGTTAACCTAATTAACCTAGTTAAGCCTTTAAATGTCACTTTAAGCTGAATACTAGTATCTTGAAGAATATCTAGTAAAATATTATGTGCTGTCATCATGGCAAAGAGAAAAGAAATCAGTTATTAGAAATTAGTTATTAAAACTATTATGTTTAGAAATGTGTTGAAAAAATCTTCTTTCCGGGAGAAAAATAAACAGGGGGGCTAATAATTCTGACTTCAACTGTATTTAGAAGTAAAGGTGTACAAGTTGAAGTACACAGAATCCAAGATAGCGGTGAGGTCACAGTATTAATAATTACTGTTTGTCAGCAAAAATTAATGCTTGCAGAAGTCTTACTGCCAGTGTCTCCTCCCCAGGAAGTCCATACACCACAGTCTGTAGAAATTGCCACACCAGGGAACACTGCTTGTGGTAGTTCACACCAAAGATGTTGAATGCTTTTAAAGCAAACATCCACTGCAGCAAGTAATGTACTTTGCACAAGTGCTGTGCCATTTATTATAGCAAAGGCTTGAAAGCAGTGGTGGTCTCCAAGCACGAGAACATAAGGAAATTCAATGGACTCTTTTGAACGAAGGTACTCAGCCATATTGATGCCAATCTGAAAAAAATAAAAAATAAATAAAATTAATTAAGAACTCAAAAGTGTAAAAGTTAAATATCTTTAGAGTTACCTTTAGAGCACCTAAAATACCTTTAGGAGCTATTAAGACCATAACACACCAAGCTATCAGCCAGTGTTGGCATTAGTTAACCACTGACCATGGCACTATGCTGCAACATTTTGGCCCAGGTGCAATGACTCAATGCAACAACAGGGTTGGCTTTTTTTTTATAATGTCAGCATAATTAAAGGAGAAATCCACTTCCAGAATAACAACTTACAGATTATGTATACCCCCCCCAAATGTTCATGTCTTTTAAATATTATGTTTTCTGAGGAAAACATTGCAGCATTTTTCTTATTCATATAATGGACTGATATGCTGCGTTGGAGTTTGAACTTCCAAAATGCAGTTTAAATTCCGCTTCAAACGATCACAAATGCGGTTGTAAACGATCCCAGACGAGAAAGAAGGGTCTTATCTAGCGCAAGGGTCTAATCTTTTTTTTTTTCATAAAAAAAATACAATTTAAATACTTTTTAATGTCAAACGCTCATCTTGTCTTGCTCTGCCTTGTCTGACCTGTGTGTATTCTAGCTCAAGACAGTTAGGGTATGTTGAACACTCTGACTGTATTTTACACAGTTCAGGGAGAGTAAGGCAAGATGAGCATTTGAAATTATTAAGTATTTCAATAGTATTTTCTTAAAGACCCTTCTTCCTCAGCTGGGATCGTTTGCAACCACATTTGGGATCATTTGAAGCCGCATTCAAATTGTTTTTTGGAAGTTCAAAATTGAGGCACCATCTCAGTCCATGGAGATGGAGAAAAATGCTGAAATGTTTTCCTAAAAAAAAAAAAAAACCCCAAAACAAACAATTTCTTTACGACTGAAGAAAGAAAGAAAGAAAGAAAGAAAGAAAGAAAGAAAGAAAGAAAG
>CAIGQV010019124.1:2359650-2424664 GCA_903798115.1 Danio jaintianensis | reverse complement strand
AGAAAGAAAGAAAGAAAGAAAGAAAGAAAGAAAGAAAGAAAGAAAGACATGAACATCTTGGGTGACAAGGGGGTGAGTACATTATGTGTGAATCTTTTTGTTGGAAGTGGACTTCTCCTTTTAATGAAAATGCATAACTGGTACCCAGTGCTTTCTCAATTCATGTTAAACATACAGGCCATATAGAGTTTGTTGCATTCACTATCAATATAAAGCTGCTTTGACAATCTGTATCGTATAAAATGCTATAGAAATGAAAGTGACTTGACTTTGAGCCAAGGATTTAAAGACTGAAAACATTTGATCACTTCGTCTTTAAAAAAAACATGCAGTGCAACAGACTTCATAATTACAACAGTGTCTTATGATTCTTTAAGTGCACAAAGCCATATTTGCATTTTAGTTTGAATGATGCTTTGTCAGGTGACAACTAAGAAAAAAAGCATTTCCTTCTATGTGTGTGCTGCTGTGAGAGGCATCTTACCACTAAAAATTTGCAAAATATAAACCATAGCTGTGACCAAATCACTCCCTACTTACTGACATTTATTTGTCAATAAAGAAATTATATTTAGATTTTTTTTTTTTATGTTTCTGTTAAACAGAAGCAAAATTAAAGTTTACATTTGTATTTTATAATAACAAACATTCATTCGTTCATTAATTTTCCTTTCAGCTTAGTCCCTTTATTAATCAACGGTCACCACAGCGGAATGAACCGCCAACTTATCCAGCATGTTTTATGCAGCAGATGCCCTTCCAGCTGCAACCCATCAGGAAACACCCATACACCCTCATTTACACAGACACACACACACACACACACACACACACACACACACAAACACTGCGGACAATTTAGCTTACCCAATTCATCTACACTGCATGTCTTTGGACTGTGGGAGAAACCGGAGCACCCGGAGGAAACCCACGCCAACACAGGGAGAACATGCAAACTCCACACAAATGCCAACTGACCCAGCCGAGGCTCGAAACGGCGACCTTCTTGCTGTGAGGCGACAGCACTACCCACAGCGCCACCCTAATAACAAACATAAAAACAACATTTTCATTATTAATAAAATAGCTGTAGGAAAAGCATTATGAGGTAATGCATCAAAAAACTTCGAATTGAATCGTTACCCTCTGAATTGTAATCAAATTGACCTAAAGACGAGAGTTCGCTCCTGTGCTAAAAACAAAACAAGAGAAAGCCACTGGTTGCATGAACAGCAGACTTTAAAAATTAACCAGTCAAAGGCAAATTGGCATTTATTTTTAATCTCTCAGTTTAAAGTGTTGAAGTGGCTAATGATTACTAGGGCTGCCCCCTAATAATTTACTAACCATTAGTCAACCAAAATTTGATTAGCTGCAGAAAAAAAAAATCCACATTGGCGAAGTCACGCAGATTGTTAACAGCTGATCTATGCAGTAGTAGCTACATCAGGCAGGCAATAACAACAAAACACTGCACTTTTGTAAATAATGAAAGTAAAAGGATGTGCTTTCTGCGGTCTCAGTCTTTAGACAAGGGCAGCCATAATGATTACAATGAGCCAATTAAAATATTACTACATACCTTCAAATGTGGGCATTAACTCTTGAAGATTCCACAGATAAAAGCATTTTAGCAAAATTAAGTAAAAAAGATAATGTTAGCCAAAAGTCACTTAATCACAAAAAACTCCTAAATGATCATAATTATCCTGGGTGTGTCACATAAAATGGTGGTAAACTTTTTTCTTTTTGGCGGTCGAAGATGATTAGGTTGGATTTAGCCTTAGCTTAGACATTCCCGTCTGCATCAAACTAACCATAAGTACAGGATTAATTAAAGATAGGTCAAATCACGTCTAGAATGTAAAATGCTCATAGTAAATTAAAAACATTTGCTATTCAATGTACAGCTAAACAAAATGTACAAGCAGAGCAGGAAATTTATTAAGTATGTTCTGATCAAAAAATAAATAAATCAACAACGTTAGAGAAGCTGAATGTAACACTCTTATGCATCAAAGTATTGTTACAAAAATGACCTGAAAAAATAAATAAATCAATGAACAAATTTAATAAGTACAAGAGTAAAAATACTACTTACTGTTTTACAGTTTACACCTCAGAAAGATCACAAATCACAGTACTTGCTGCCATTACCTACATAGAAAAATCTGTCATTCAAAAGGCATTTTATTACAATAAAAAGCTCCTAAATTATCCTTATTATCCTTGGTGTGGTGCTTATAAAACGGTCATCAAACATGCTTAACGTTAGTTTCAAGCATTCTTTAGCCTGAGCTGAGCTCAGACATTCCCGCCTGCATCAAACCACTTGTCGGATTGAAGGAATTACATGTTCATAGTAAATTAACATCGTTTGCTGTCGAATGTACAACTAAGTTAAACGAAATGTAATTTAGCTTACAAGCGGAAGTTTTTGTGTATGTGCTGACCAAATACCATCAAATTAGTTAAGTAAACTCCGCTGTATCAAAACCGTATCTAACACAGTAGACTTAACGTATACAAAAGTAATATTTAAAAAAATTACCTTATCCTTTCCAAGCTCCTTCCGTTGACTCATTCGGATGTCGCGCGCGCTTTCCCGTCCACTGAGCAAGAGGTCGGCCGTGAGGCTGAACGTGCATCCTCGCTTCATCTCGAATCGGATAGCTTTGAGTGGGTCAGCACCCTGAACTGGCAACTAGATTTCTATGGTGAAGAGCTACTAAAAGCCAACCATTTTTTTCAATGGTACTTGCCAAAGGTTTGCCAAAGTAGTCCTGAGCCCATGTGGTGATATCGGTTATTGATGAATGACGATTCTTGATGCAGTGCCACCTGAGGAATCAGAGATCGCGGTTGTTCAGATTAGGTTTGCGCCCTTTTCCTTTACGCACTTAAATTACTCCAGATTCCTTGAAACTTTTAATTGTTATGCACTGTTGAAGGTGAAATATCCAAATGTCTTCCTATCTTTCTTTGAGGAACATTGTTTTTAAACATTTAAATCATTCATTCATTCATTCATTTTCTTTTCGGCTTAGTCCCTTTATTAATCTGGGGTCGCCACAGCGGGATGAACCGCCAACTTATCCAGCATATGTTTTACGCAGCGGATGCCCTTCCAGCTGCAACCCACTGGGAAACATCCATACACACACTCATTCACACATACACTACGGACAATTTATCCAACCCAATTCACCTATACCACATGTTTTTGGACTTGTGGGGGAAACCGGAGCACCCGGAGGAAACCCACGCGAACACGGGGAGAACATGCAAACTCCACACAGAAACGCCAACTGACCCAGCCGAGGCTCGAACCAGCGACCTTCTTGCTGTGAGGCGAACGTGCTACCCACTGCGCCACCGTGACGCCCTGCATTTTTATTATTTAGTGAATTATTTTTGTTAGATTCCACTTTCAACATTGTTTTAGCCTCGGCTATTGCAATTTACTCGAAACACTTTTGACTGGTTTAATATTTGTTACGACTCTTCACTGCGTGGTGATCACTGTTTTGGCCTCATAAGAAACTATATTATGAAGGCAGATTTTACTACTGCTACTGAAATTTTAGAAGTGAGATATCTTAACTTTTTATTCAGAAAATCAAGGTTATTCAGAATCAGAAATCAGAGCTTTATTACTAAGTGTGCTTGCACACACAAGGAATTTGTTTTAGTGATAGGTGCTTCTAGTACAAACATAGTGCAGACATAAATAGAAAATAAGAACATGTATAAATAACAATAGCATTTAATAAAATGGAAATAAAATAAGTTCCACCAAATATTGTTTTCTTAAATTTTCTGAAGTTAAATTCTGATGTCATTGGTGTTGTGCTGTAAAACATTGTCAAAATCAATATAAACGTGTCTCAACATGGAAAAACAACTCTAAATGACAAACTTTTATTGTAAAAATATTTTATTGTGTAACTAATAACATTATTTAGACAATGTTTTAACTTTGGGATAGCCAATAAAGCAATATTTGGTTGTGGAAACCTTATTTTTAATCATAACAAATAAAGATATTTATTATTCTGGCCAGTTCGCTTTATACCACTTGAGTGTGAGTAAATGGTTTATTTTTGGGTGAACTATCACTTTAAGTGGCAAAAAAAATTGCAATGCTATGTTTTTGTCAATTATTTCAATGGATAACATTATTTTAATTATCAACTTATGCAGTTAAGACAATTCTAGAGGATGTTTATATATGAGAATTTGCACAATGTACCAACACTACCACTCTTTACTTCAAAAGAAACTTCAGCATGTATCCGGTAGGCATGGTATGATAACCTTGGATAAAATATCACGGTATTGTGATTCACTGCTCTAAAATATGTTCTTTTTAAATGTCTGGGTGAAGAAAAAAAAATACCTTTTCCCCAATAAACACAATATATTTTATTTTAAGAAACATTTAAAACATTTTGGAATAGTAGCTTTTGATGTGGAGGGTCCTTTTCTGCTGGAGATATTGTTGTTGATATGTAAATTCATATTTTTAATAGCAAGCTATACAGTATTATATTTGTGCATATACATTAGATTAGTCAGTACTGAAGCCAAATCTAATGAGCTTATCTAACAAAATATCTTACGATAACGGTCCAAAAACTAGTACACCCAAATTTTTGTTATAGAAAAATATTAAATACAAATTTAAAAAAGAGAAGCAAAGACAAAAAAGAGAAGCAAAGCAATTGAAAAAATTAGTTGAAATTTTGTAGGTTGTAATACATTTTTTTTGCAATATTTTGCTTGAGTTTAATTGTATTATCTTTCAATTCCTAAATATGTTTGCTGACTAAAATATTATTTTAATAAATATATCTGTTCAATAAGTCTGTTTTGTTTAAATGCACCAAAATACATTGCCTATACTCACTGAGAAATGGATAAAAATATTCATTTTCAAAATGGGGTGTACTCAATTATGCTGAGCACCGTACCATACGAACGGTATAAGAGAAAATTTTGGCGGTTGTAAAACCTTGACTTTTCCAAACCGCAGTAAATCTTATTGTCCCATGCCTAACATCCGGTTGGTTAAATAAATAAATAAATAAATAAATAAATGAACGAAGGAATGAATAAAAAACAATAGATGTAAAATAATCCAACTTAGCCTCGTCTTTTACATGATGAGAGGAGAACTTCAGTAGTGCCCAGCAGAAATACCCCTAGCACACCCCTTGGACATCTCCTTTTTAAATTTAATATTTTCTATAGGATGCTATATAATAATGTGTTTGTATATATTAGAATAAATTAGTCAGTACCAGAGGCAAAGCTAGAGCTAATTTAACAAAATAATTAAACTTACGGTCATGGTTCAAAAAAATAGCACACCCAAATTAACATGTTAGGAAAAATATTAAGTAAAATTTTAATAAAGAGGAAAAACCTAGAGAAACATTTTTTTTGCAATACCGCATTTAAATGTATTATTTTTATATTCCTAATGATGTTAGGTAACCAAACTCTTATTTCAATTAAGTTAGTAACGGGATAATATCACTGTTTGGTTTAATTCACCAAAGTTATGACCTAAATTATTGTGTCTGTGTTCACTGAGAAATGGATGAAAGTGTGTATGTTTGTATGTATGGATGGATAGATATGTTTATACTAAGTTTGACCATTTGATAACATCGTTTTGAAACTAGGATGCTTAAACTGTCCTTGAGCCACCAGTGAAATATGTATAGAAAGGCAGGTATTAGGCAGGTCTTCTTTTAAATTGAAATAACTAAATGTTTTTAGGCTAATGGGTTAATATTTACCCATACCATTTATTGTAAACAATCTCTGAAATTTTTTACGGTGACATGGGCATACATTTTTTTTTTTTTTTTTATGCAATCAGAGATACTACTAATGTAATCAAATTATTTTTCAAGTCTCGTTGGGTCAAAGCTCAACCCATGTCATAATTTTGCAAGTTCTGTCTCTTGCGCTAATCTGTTTGTTTCTAAAATTATACAGGACTAATGCATTTATTTCTTTTCTCACTGACGTTTAACATGTACCTTGTGTCCTGTAGTGTTGGACATTGACAATCTTATTAAGTGCGTGTCTGTGTGTTTAAGCTAGGAGACAGGGTAAGGATTAGTTATGTAACTACAGTGTAAGTGTATTTATAGCAGACCTCTCATTGTCTCTCTGACTCTCTTGTTCTTCCTCATGTGGAGCTGCACAAATATGGATACAATGGAGAGAACTGGAGTCTAGGTTTATCACATAAAAGTTTATATTCATTAAATCTATTGTTTTATTGATTGAATAATGAAGACCATATATACTTATGTCTCATTTACTTGTAGTTTTTTTTACATATATACTTAATCCTCTTATTTCTCTTTATTAGAATACAACAAGAAAATACAGGCTAGAGTTAGATTTTGGGCGACACACAGCAAGAAGGTATGCTGTGCAAGAAGGCATTTCTGTGTGGAGTTTGCATGTTCTCCCCGTGTTTGTGTGGGTTTCCTCCGGGTGCTCCGGTTTCCCCCACAGTCCAAAGACATGTGCTATAAGTGAATCGAATAAACTAAATTGGCTGTAGTGTATGTGTGTGAATGAGTGCGTATGGATGTTTCCCAGTACTGGGTTGCAGCTGAAAGGGCATCTGCTGTGTAAAACATATGCTGGATAAGTTGGCGGTTCATTCCGCTGTGGCGACCCCTGATAAATAAAGGGACTAAGCCAAAGAAAAATTAATTAATGAATGAGTGAGTTAGATTTTTTTTTTTCTTCGTAATTTTTCAAAACACCAAGTTGGAGAGAAGTGCTTACAGAGTAAACAGATGTTTCAACCAAATTAGATTACAAAATTCTAAAGTACAATATGGAACAGTAGGAAAATCCGATTTATTACAGATACTATGTTAATAGTTAAATACAACTAAATTTTATTAGTTATTAACTTGAATTCATAAAATGATTTTGACTACGATTATTACTATATTAGGCATTAACTAAAACATTTACAGCAACTAAAATTAATAAAAAGCTTTTGTACTATTCCTTTAGATTTTTGGTAAATTTGTTAAATTAACCAATGTTAACTATTGGAGCCTTAATAAACTGTTAACATACGTTAGCCCTATAAGTAGTTAAAGAATTTCCAGGCAGTTTTTCAGCCTATGGTAGGCCATATTGAAAAATAAAAATGTTAATTTTTGAGCTATTATGCTAAGTAACCAATTAAGTCTCCAAGCATTTGATGCTGTTATTAACATCACTGCAAATACAATGTGAACATTCTTAAAAAGCAATCTAAAAGTCGAAATGATAAATAATTATTCACAGTATTTGAAGTGCCCATGATATCAATATTGCGCATGTTCACTATCATGATTTATTGAATATCAGCACGTCTACTTACAGGCTTCAGTTAAAAACATGGTGGTGGCTCTGTCCTGGATTGAGGCTGCATTTCTGCCAGTGATGTTGTCTGTATTGATGGAATTGTGAATGTTGAGACATGTTTCAGTCAATTCCTTCTGGATAATACTTCATTTATAATGGGGTTTTTTTTAGCTCGACAATGATACCCAACAACCTGCTAGTTCTGTGAAATCACTGCATGTTTGGAGAGAGAGGGAGAGAAAGAAAAAAGTCATGAAATGGCCTCCACAAAGTTAAGACTTGAATATTATGTGGGCAGTATGAGGTCACATTAACAGAAAATGTAAGATATAACAACCTAAATCTAAAGAAGAACTCAAGGGAATGCTAAAAGTGGCCTTATTATACATAGCACAAATATTTCAGATAACCTCAGGGCAGTCTGCCCAAAACAGTTCAAGTTGTTCTTGGTCCCAAGGGATGTCACATTAAACACTGACTTTTGTGGGCACACAGAGGTGCTTGATACATGATCACTAAAGCTATTTATCCTTGTTCAGTTTTGTCTTTTAATATTTTGATTAACTGAATTTATTAGGAGGTCAAATATATATATGAACTGTATTAATTAGAATATAAGCCTAATATTTCAATATTCATAATATTTTCGCATTTACTTGACTGGAGATAATAAGAACAAACATACATTTTTGCCCTGGAAATGCTGATTCAGTCTGGCCAACCACAACCACATTTAGTTGTTTTTGGTTTAAAAAATGTTTTGCTTAAGACTTTTGGCATTCTATAGTAATCTAAATAATGTTGGGGGGTTTTTTCTGGTCCGATCGATTGGTACAACCCAAAACATGACTGTAATTGATTATTTTCAGACCTAATAATCTGAAAAAAAAAATAATAATAAAAAAAAAATATATATATATATATATATATATATATATATATATATATATATATATATGTATGTATGTATGTGTATATATATATATATATATATGTATGTATGTATGTATGTATGTATGTATGTATGTATGTATGTATGTATGTATGTATGTATATATATTTATGTATGTATGTGAGTATATTCCTTTGGTTCAGTGCCAGTATGGTTAAATTATGATGCTTTGACTTTAGGGATCTATTTAGGGATCCGAATTTTAAGAAATTCTGTACAAATTAAATCAAACTTTTAAAAGAACACTCCACTTTTTTTGGAAATAGGCTAATTTTAGGAAATTATAGGACATTTTTACTGCGCCTAGCCACATTAACCTAGAAAATAGCAACTTTTCATTTTCCATTAGTCTTAGTACACAATGTAACTACAGAACAGTCAAGCTTTAAATAGGAAAATTATAGAAACCCTATTTTTTTTTTTATTAAGTAAGATGCAAATGGTCTAATCCGATTCAATGATTTATGCTATGCTAAGCTAAAAATGCCCCCACCAGACGCAAAGATCGGCTGAATGGATGAAAAAAAAATGCTTAAACTCAACTGTTTAAAATGAGTCTATTCCCAAAAAAGCGCAGTGTTCCTTTAAGCTGTAGTAGTATGTGTGTGTTTGTGTGTAACTTTTCTCCTTCATGTCTTCAGGCCCTGAACAGGGGAATCGCTTCTGTAAAAGAGGACAAGGTTGAGATGTTGGCAAGCTATGGTCTGGCATACTCGCTTATGAAATTTTTCACTGGACCCATGAGCGACTTCAAAAATGTGGGACTTGTATTTGTCAACAGTAAGAAGGAGAGATCCAAGGCTATCCTCTGCATGGCTGTGGCTGGAGTCATTGCCATTATCTTACACATCCTCATAGGTATGTCTGCCTTGTGAATGAGTTTCTCAAAGATCTCAGCAAATGTTCCTCAATGTAAAACCTATTTTAAAACCATTATATTTCCATAGCTTACACAGATCTGGGCTACTACATCATAAATAAGCTCCATCATGTGGATGATTCAGTTGGAAGCAAGACTAGAAAAGCTTTCCTGTACCTTGCAGTGTTTCCATTATTAGATGCAATGGTAAGTATGAAGATTATATTTATAACCTTAATGTCGCAAACATTTTTTTTTCCTATTTTGACATACAATTAGCAGCCACTTTATTAGGTACACTGTTCAGCTGCTTGTTAATGCATATTTCTAATCCTCATCGTAAGTTTTAGGTTAAATTGATTCACAATGCATGATATAAACAAAATGAAATATATTCCTTGTTAACTCCAAGTTTAACCCAGAGTTTGTGATTTTATCTCTGGACTGCGTGCACCTGAAAAGGTGACCTGAATGTGGCAGCAAACATTTAATCATTAATAACATTAAAATTTAACATTTAAATGATTAAGTTTTAATCATTTCTCATAAGAGAGTCAACAACTAATATGTTGAAGATTAAGCAGTATCATCAAATATATATATAATGAATTTAAACACATCTACAAGGCAGAAATAAACATTGCTGATGCAACAAAGGTTTCAGAAGGCAAATTTAAAGCAAATTATATCAATGCAAATCAGTTGTCTGGTTTTAATAATGTAGGCTCACAAACAGCTGAAAAGACAGTGATTTTAAAAGTTTCATATTAAAGCTAATTTGTATTATTTAATTTAAAGCCATTATGTTAATTGACACATCATATTTGAATATTATATATTTCAAAACCTAGTTTACCCCTTTTTCCAGATTTAATATAAGTCTTTTGTGTCTCCAGAATGTGTCTGTAAAGTTTCAGCTCAAAACACCCATCAGATTATTTATTATACCTTTCAGAAGTTTGTAGTTTTTAGCTCTTAGCATCTTGTAGCTGTTTTGGTGGACTGTGCCTTTAATGCTAGTCCTCCCCGCCTACCGTTCCCACGTGCCTGTCAGTGTGCCTTAATCCCCGCCCTCGGCTGCCTCAGATAACAGACAGACATGAAGGAAGCAGATCTCACGTAACGTTTGTGAGAAATATTACAGTAAGAACTTTCCCAATGATTATTTGATGTATTTGTCGTTTTCAATGACGAGTTGCAACGACGAGTCACACACAATGTCGTTACAAAGTTCACGCACACACACACACAGCGGACACGCACACACACAGACAGCGCGCGCGTTTAGCTTTGCACTGTTTTTGCATGGCAAATGTGACATGATACAGGTTAATATCCACTGCTGTATGGATATCCGTTATGTTAATGTACAAAATAAACCTGATTTAACGTCCACAAACCGGGATTGAAGCGTCTTCTTTTATAATTGTACAATTTATACAAACATGCACTGTCTTAAAAACGTGTTCAACTTGTAAAATTCACTCTTGATCACATTTGATGATGATTGATGATCCTAGTGAACTGAACAGATCTTTTATTCCCGGTTGCTTTGCGCACGTCCTGTCTAGTTGATATGATTATACGCGTTACTACGGAGACATGTTAATACTCAGCTGTCAATCAATTCGCTGGGCGGGGAAACCGCACTCCTACGTCAAGTTGCGGTTGGCCTCAAAATGGGAGGGATTTGGATGCTATTTTAACATCAGGAAAAAAAAAGAAAAAAAAAAAAGAGACTTATTGTCTTTATATCACCCCAACATGACTGTTGACACTATACATAGGTGCCCTTTAAGTATAAATTTTTATAATTAATATAATATAAATAAATTAGCAGCAGCAAAAGACAATTTTGACACACAAATGCTTGTATTGTAAAAGGCTTTAATTTGAAGCAAAAAAGACACTAGTGGACTGGGAGTGGCATATGTCACTTTACTCACAGCTGATTGGTCCAGTGTGGGTTTGCAATCTCTAACCCAGAATAAAGCCTGCTCCGGAGTGTAAGTTGCCATATAAAAATAAAAAATCCAGTGAGCCTGAGATCTGCGTGCAAAAATGGCTTTGTGCTTTAAACACACTTGGAATATTTACTTTAATGGGCCTTAAACAATGATAAAATTTCACTCTATTGTATGGTTAAATTTGGCAAATAATCCAGAAATGCGTTTTTAAACTGTGTGTGCGCGTGTGTGTTTGTGCGTGTGTCTGCAATATGACTATTGCAGCTGTGAAGCAGTCTCTACACTGTAAAAAATGCTGGGTTCCACACAATTCCTTCATGTCATCCCAACCCAAATCGATTAAATGTACTTTTTTACAAATTTAAGTGGATTGAACATAAAACAATTAAGTTATCCCCCTAAAAACACAAGAATTGTGATGTTTCAGCTCATTTTAAATGAGTAGTTTGAACAAGCAGCAAAACTATTTTTTGTGTGTATGCTGAAACCTTAAACAGCTGTATTTTGTATCATCTTGTGTACAGTCGTGGCCAAAAGTTATGATTGGAAATTGGAAAAGTTGCTGCTTAAGTTTTTATAATAGCAATTTGCATATACTCCAGAATGTTATGAAGAGTGATCAGGTGAATTGCATAGTCCTTCTTTGCCATGAAAATTAACATAATCCTGAAAAAAAACTTTCCACTGCATTTCATTGCTGTCATTAAAGGAGCTGCTGAGATCATATCTGTAATCGTCTTGTTAACTCAGGTGAGAATGTTGACGAGCACAAGGCTGGAGATCATTATGTCAGGCTGATTGGGTTAGAATGGCAGACTTGACATGTTAAAAGGAGGGTGATGCTTGAAATTATTGTTCTTCCATTTTTTACCATGGTGACCTGCAAAGAAACGCGTGCAGCCATCATTGCCTTGCATAAAAAGGGCTTCACAGGCAAGGATATTGTGGCTACTAAGATTCTAAGCACCTAAATCAACAATTTATAGGATCATCAAGAACTTCAAGGAAAGAGGTTAAATTCTTGTTAAGAAGGCTTCAGGGTGTCCAAGGAAGTCCAGCAAGCGCCAGGATGGTCTCCTAAAGAGGATTCAGCTGTGGAATCGAAGTGCCACCAGTGCAGAGCTTGCTCAGGAATGGCAGCAGGCAGGCGTGAGCGCATCTGCACGCACAGTGAGGTGAAGACTTTTGGAAGATGGCCTGGTGTCAAGAAGGGCAGCAAAGAAGCCACTTCTCTCCAAAAAAAAAACATCAGGGACAGATTGATCTTCTGCAAAAAGTATGGCGAATGGACTGCTGAGGACTGGGGCAAAGTCATATTCTCCGATAAAGCCCCTTTCCGATTGTTTGGGGCATCTGGAAAAAGGCTTGTCTGGAGAAGAAAAGGTGAGCGCTAACATCAGTCCTGTGTCATGCCAACAGTAAAGCATCCTGAGACCATTCATGTGTAGGGTTGCTTCTCATCCAAGAGAGTGGGCTCACTCACAATTTTGCCCAAAAACACAGCCATGAATAAAGAATGGTACCAAAACACCCTCCAACAGCAACTTCTTCCAACAATCCAACAACAGTTTGGTGAAGAACAATGCATTTTCCAGCACGATGGAGCACCGTGCCATAAGGCAAAAGTGATATCTAAGTGGCTCGGGGACCAAAACGCTGAAATTTTGGGTCCATGGCCTGGAAACTCCCCAGATCGTAATCCCATTGAGAACTTGTGGTCAATCCTCAAGAGGTGGGCGGACAAACAAAAACCCACTAATTCTGACAAACTCCAAGAAGTGATTATGAAAGAATGGGTTGCTATCAGTCAGAATTTGGCCCAGAAGTTGATTGAGAGCATGCCCAGTCGAATTGCAGAGGTCCTGAAAAACAAGGGCCAACACTGCAAATACTGACTCTTTGCATAAATGTCATGTAATTGTAAAAAGCCTTTGAAACGTATGAAGTGCTTGTAATTATATTTCAGTACATCACAGAAACAACTGAAACAAAGATCTAAAAGCAGTTTAGCAGCAAACTTTGTGAAAACTAATATTTGTGTCATTCTCAAAACTTTTGGCCACGACTGTACATTTGGAGTAATCAACATAAAATATCAATGAAAATGTAGCAAGATAACAATTTGGAGTCCATTTGAGTGAAACATGGTGACCAAGTATCCATCCAACAGAGTTACAGTACTTTTGTTATTTGGGGGAATGGGAGATTTGTTTCTTAATCATATCAATATTGGCCATAATTTGTGAAGATTATTTCCAACACTGTAATTATGTTAATCACTGTACATTATGTTAATCACTGTACTTAGTTAAATCTATCATTTCAGAAGGCAAAAATGGTTTCCAACTCGCTCTCTTTGTCCATTGGGAATTTCATGGTGAAATAATACACGATTCAATATGATCTAAAACTGTAAGAGTGCAAGCACAGGAAGTGCAGTATTGCAAGTTTGTTTGGGATGATAAACTATTTATAGCACAGCTTTGCTTCCTGCTTGATGTTTAATGATAAACAGTAATTTGTTTGGAAAACTTGTTGCATAATTTTTTTTAATTCTTACTTTTTTGTTTTTGCTCTAAAGGCATGGATTCATGCTGGCATCCTCCTGAAACACAAGTATAGCCTTCTAGTAGGATCTGCCTCCATATCTGATGTTGTTGCGCAGGTAAATACTAATGTATTTACTGTTCATTATGTTTTACATTTCTTGTTCAACAAATTGAATAAAAGTCTTTATGATTTTTTTTATTATTTTTTTTTTTTAATAACTTTTGTTTGCCCCCTCACTGATTTCTTATTTTTTTGCATGTATGTCAAACTTTAATGTTTCAGATCATCAAACAAATTTAAATATCAGTCAACGATAACAAAAGTAAACACGTCATGCAGTTTTTAAATAAAGGTTTTTATTATTAAGGGAAAACAAATTACAAAACTACATAGCCCTTTATGAAAAAATGTGTTTGCCTCTGAACCTTATAACTGGTTTGGCCACACTTAGCAGCAACAACTTCAATCAAGCACTTTCAATTACTTGCAATCAGTCTGTTACAGCAACGTGATGGAATTTTGGCCCAATCCTCTTTGCGGAACTGTTTGTAATTCAGCCGCATTGGAGAATTTTCGAACATGAACCGCCTTTGTAAGGTCATGCCACAACATCTCAATTGGATTCAGGTCAGGACTTTGACTAGGCCACTCCAAAGTCTTCATTTTGTTTTCACATTCAGAAGTGGACTTGCTGGTGTGCTTTGAATCATTGTCCTGATTATTGTCCAAACACTTTTTCACACAGTGCTATGTAGATTTAGTTTTCCTTCATGATAAAAACCGTTTAGGGTGTTTTCACACCTGCCTTATTTAGTTCGGTTGAATTGCACTAGAGTTCGTTTTCCCTCTTGGTGCGGTTCGTTTGGGCAGGTGTGAATGTAGCAATTGCACTCGAGTGCGCACCAAAAGCGGACCAAAAAAAGCGTACTGAGACCTCCTTGAAAAACGAACGCTGGAGCAGTTCGTTTGTGGTGAGAACATGATCTGAACTATAACAGACCCAAGCGCAAAAAGTACTGCGCCTTTTTGGACCAATCCAGCTGTCGTAGTCTGATGCACTGTGCATTATGGGATGTGGAGGAAAAATATTTGTTGACCGTGCTTTACCAACAATTTTAAACAGAGAGGGAGAGAGGGAAAAACATTACCTATGGATCGTTGGTAATATTTCCAGAAGATGACATATCGCAGTTTAGCAAAATTAATTCATGCCTCCTCCTGAAGTGACTTGCGATGCGCCTTCGCCATTTGCAATGCATTAAAACTTTGTTTTACAGCCGCAGCCGCGCTTCATTCTCGAAATGTGTAGTTTGTCTAAAGTGATGTATACAAACTATATAGTATACTATGACCAGGGATACAATCAGCCAGTGCAGTCGTCACTCCAAAAAAACACTATTTTGTGTTTGCGAGTTTGTTTACTTGCGGGAGTTCCATTGGCATTTTCCCGCAGGTTAATTCTGGCTAAGCGAAAAGCAGTTTAGGAAATACGTTCAATAACATCTGGCCAATGAGTGATTTTGTCACATAACTGCATTTTGGTTCTTTTCAACTGGTTCGGACCAAAGCAATCAGTGTTGTGTGAAAAGGACCCAAAAACGGCAGAAAAAGGCTACAAATGTATCATTTGTTCCCCTTGGTCCGGACGAAATGAACCAAACCACAGAAAGCACCCTTAAACACTGCTTGATGTGTTTTCTTGTGGTTTTTGATGACTATTTAAATTGGTTTGATCATCTGAAACATTAAAGTGTGACAAACAAGCAGTAAGGGGGAAACACTTTTTAACACTGCTGTATCTTTAAAAATAAGTTAAAGAGTATATTAACAATGCAATGATGAATTTATCAACCATTGCACCTGTCCTCAAGTGTCACATGCTCCTTTTTATAAGATGTGCTGATATGTGATTATTAATTGATCAATGATGACAACTTCTATATAAAAAGTTCAGAAAAAAAAAGTATTTATTTGATATTGTTTTTTTTTTATAACATTACCTACATAAATGACTTCATAGTCCTGTTAGAATGTATAGTCTTTGAATGTATCTGTGGTATATAAAAGTATTAAATTATTAATATTTCTTAACTTAAAATGTACAAAAACATTTATAATAATATATAGAAAAAAACATAATAACATAACAAAAATGAGTCATCAAAACATTTTAATATTTTTTAAAATATATTTTATAATAATTAAAATTGCAGCATCCCTGAAATTTTTTTAAACATAATAAACAGTACAGTATATTCAAATCTTGCTGTTCTAGCAGCTGACGCCTATTCTGAGTACCCATTTTGCATTACATATTTGCATACAGCAGGTACAGCATATCCCTTTTGTAACCCTTGATTCAATGTATAAACAATTTTGCAGGGTTGTGATGTGTTTAAACCTGTACACAATTTTGCTCAATATTAATAATTGATCTTTCTGTTTCGCCCACAGATAGTATTTGTGGCGATCCTCCTCCAGAGTAACCTGGAATGTTTAGAGCCTCTTCTTATCCCTATTCTCGCTCTGTATATGGGAGCCCTTGTGCGATTCACTATTGTAGGACTTGGCTACTACTGCAATGTCCACGACATCACCCCCGAATCCACCAGCATCGATCAAGGGGTACGTCCATCAAACTGATTATTGCAGAAAAATAATAATGAAAAGAATTCATATTAATTGTACTTGTGGTCACCTTCCAGGGCGATGCCACCATAAAAAAGATGCTTAGCTTCTGGTGGCCGCTTGCTCTAATTTTGGCCACTCAGCGCATCAGCAGACCCATTGTCAATCTGTTTGTGTCCCGGGACCTGAAAGGCAGCACTGCATCAACTGAAGTGAGTGCTTGGGCTTGGTCACTTCATGTATTTTCTCTTATCAGAAGGCTATCTGATTTGTATGGAAGTCCTAAGAGGCCATGCAGTAACATATTTCTTTCTCTTCCTTTCATGTAAGCTGCGCATAACAACTCGTTTTGGCGGGATCACAACTTTTATTTTCACGTAATCTAAAAGTAGTATTTTTGTCATCATGATTAAATTGTTCTGCTTTATTAATTTATTTGTTATTTGTATTTTTATTTGTTTATTTTCTTCTTCTTCTCCTGTAGGCCACGCTTATTATGTAACATAGTACAGAATTTGCAATTGTTACTGTAGCATAATAGGGGATTCATTTAGTACAATTTACCAATAAACAAAAAGTCCCATGTAAGTTAATGATCGTGTTTAACTGTGAGTGTGATAATGGGGAGCATGAGTGTTTTGCCTAGAGCAGCAGTTGAGTCTGCACTGGCCCTTTGTACCGAGAGAGAAATAATTGCAGATGCGCAACACATTGAATCAGAACAGCCTTTATAACATCAAATAAGCATAAACCTGTGCGTTCAAGTTTATATATCATTATTTACATTAATAATCCCTCACTGTTTATATCATTTAGAGCAGGGGTGCCCAGACTTTTTCATATGAAGGGCCAAAAACCAAATATCATTGAGAGTCATAGGCGAAGGTAAATATAAATAATATACCAAACTAAATTACATTAAAGTTGTCATGGTTAATTTATTTCATAATATTTAAAAGAAAATAGAAAACATTAAATCGTATTAACTAATGCAGCACAACTAAATAAATAAAATAAATGCTTATTTATAGCAATAAAAACATAAACAATTACATTTATAACACAGTGGAGTTCAATGCTGAATACGCAAGTCAAGCAGAATCTGCCTTTGACTTGATTTGCTCACCAAAGTCTCTGTATTGTCGGGTGACAGTATGTACATTTAAACAAAATCTGATTAATTTACACCATTTAATTGAAACATTTCATTTCAGTTAGCTTTTAACAATAAAACAAACAAAGGGTTACAATAAAAATCTTGAAACCATCCTTTAGAGCATAGATTTTGGCTATCGCAAAATATGAATTGAATTATGACTTCGATTATGAAGAATGATGAAGACCATGACTTTGCCTTAAGTCATCTATTTCATCCTCATTTTCAATTACTTTAAAGTAAAGTATTTTTGATCTTTGAAAGATCAAAAAAAAAATTTACTGTACACTGGGCATTCACTGCTTCGAATCTAGGACATCCTCTTATACCGAAAAAGCAGAAAAAATAAGTTGTGATTACAAGAGAACATCTTTTGATATGTCAAGATTACAAGAAGACAAAGTAAAATGTATATGTATTTCTAAAGATTTATTTTTGAGATTTTAGCATTGTTTTGATAGGACAGTGACAGAAAATGAAGTGGGACTGAGAGGGCGGCGGGATAGGGAAAGGTCCATTCCATTGATTATAAATGCTAAATAAAGCATCTATTTTTGTTGTACAGGGACACACGTAAGACATTGTTTAAAACTGTACAGGGTTTACATTAATTTGTGAATAACCTGCTTAAAATTATATTTAAAATGATATTGTTTTATTTGAGGGCTTTCAATATATAAATTTTATATCTACCTGCTGTTAAACGTGATTTTCTTATCCATTCACAGAGGCAAGGCACGTTTATTTATATAGCACATTTCATACACAATGGTAATTCAAAGTGCTTTACATAAACAGGACTAAAAGAGACAAGTATAAGAAAATAAAAATGATTAAAAACAGATTAAAATGTGTTAAAACAGGTTTTAAAGGAATCAAAAAGAAAAGAAAGAATAATAGTGTGATCTGTAGGACGTAGCACAATGCTCATTCAGTAAAGGCACAGCTAAACAGATGTGTTTTTTTTGTCTTGATTTGAATGTACCTAATGTTGGAGCACATCTTATCATTTCTGGAAGCTGATTCCAGCAGCGGGGGGTGTAGTAGCTGACGGTGGATTATAGTGATTAATGTAACGTATCAAAGAAAATACAGAAAAGATCCGAGTGCGACATCCTTAACAACAGTCGATGAAGTGTGTAAACCCTTAGTTATAAGTGTGTCCACGATTGTGTGTGGGTCCTTGTACATGTTGAGTGAGATCAAATGTCATGAGTTCTTTTACAGCATTGATTTCTGGATTATCAATGTATTAAAATCCCCAGCAATACTTAAATAGTCAAATTCAGAGGTTACTATTGATAGCAGCTCTGTAAAATCATCAATAAAAGTGAAACAGAGATAGACTACTACATGTGCGTGATGTGTATCATTTGTTAATGCTGCCGTTTCATATTAATTTAATATTCTAATTTTATCATTAAATTGTTAATGACTGGTCAAAAATAAAATGAAACAAACATCCCAAACTGTTATCTGTGGCAATGCATTGGCACTGGTATATCTGACTATATCCTGTATACTGTAGCTTATCACACTCGTGTTTTTTTTTTATTGACATTCTTCTGAAATGTGTGTATTTTAAATCAGTATCAAATGCATTCAGGCAGACATTTACATCTCTGCTCTTTTCACAATCAGATTGTTTTTCCGATCACAACAAATGCGTGAAGTGAACAGGTGTAAACAGCTTTCTAGTGTACTATTATGTACCACAGTGCAAAGTAAAATACAGCAGTCATTTCAAAGTGAATTGTGTTTGTTTGCTAGGCAGTTGCAGTTCTCACAGCAACATATCCAGTGGGCCACATGCCCTACGGCTGGCTGACAGAACTTCGTGCAGTGTATCCAGCTTTTGATATGGTAAGTGATGGTTTTCTCCAAAAAAAATTAATTCCCCCACCCCCACCAAAAAAAAAAACATGTTTACTTCTTCAAAAAAACTGAATTTTTTTTGCCTTGAGGTTCGGGAAATTTGTTTTGCTCAACACATGATGACTGGCATTCACCATAAAATGCCTCATCTTGCAGACCTGTAATTATGTACCATTTAAAGCCCTGCAACAGCCAGCCTAACATGTGCCTGATTCAACTTGTTTAGGTCTTGCCCTTTACAGATTAGAGACATAACCAGTATCAGATCTCTGTCTTAAGAGCCCTTAGGTTTTAATTGTGTGGTTGTGCTGGCAAGTTTGATTGAAGCATTGGTGAGAACTTGTTTTGTAACTTGTAAATTGTGTTTTTGCCGTCACTAGTACTTGATGTTCTTCTTGTTGACCAGAAAGACAACACTTTGGTTTTAGATGTTTTGGTTTGTCAAATTGTTATGTTTTCACTAATAGATTGGAAAAAAATATATTATCTGTCTGTCTGTCGGTCTGTCCTGTTTTTAGTTATTTAATACATTTTTTGTTTATTTAATTCATTTTTTATGTTATTTTTTTATTTATTTAATTCATTTTATTTATTTATATTTATTTATTTTATTTTTCATTTATTTAATTTATAATTTTATCTTTAATTTATATTTTTTATTTAATTTATTTTAATTTTATTTATTTAAATGTTATTTTATTTACATTTATTTGATTTTTTTTTTTTTTTTTTTTTAATTCAAATGTTATTATTATTTTTTTTAAACATGGTTTATTACATTTATAATCGTTGTTATGGTTTTGAGAATAACTAACATTTGAGTAACTGTAATTCTTTCTTTTTTTTAACAGAATAACCCTAACAATAAGTTGGCCAGTGGTGTGGTGGTCACCAAATCACATATCAAAAAGTTCACCCTCTGCTGTTTTATTCTCTCCCTAACGGTAAGATATGTTAATCAACAGCACAACATTTTTATTTTTTTTTTTATATATACTTTTTTTTCAATTATGTATTAAATTGGTCAGTTTGAGGCAGTTATGATGTTAGGAAAATATATTTTAAAAGACAATAAAGTAAATAAGAAGTATTCCTTATGCATTAGTGTAAAATCTGCATATTAAAATAATTTCTGAGCATTTAGAAGTTATGGCTGCTGAATATCAGTTATGTTATTACAGGAATACTTAACATTTAAAGAATTTAAAACGTTTAAAATTAAAACTTGAGGTGGCACAGTGGCTCTATGGTTAGCACTGTTGCCTCACAGCAAGAAGGTCGCTGGTTCGAGTCCCAGCTGAGTCAGTTGGCATTTCTGTGTGGAGTTTGCATGTTCTCCCCGTGTTCGCGTGGGTTTCCTCCGGGTGCTCCGGTTTCCCCCACAAGTCCAAAGACATGCGGTATAGGTGAATTGGGTAAGCTAAAATTGTCCATAGTGTATGTGTGTGAAGGAGTGTGTATGGATGTTTCCCAGTGATGGGTTGCAGCTGGAAGGGCATCCGCTGCGTAAAACATATGCTGGATAAGTTGGCAGTTCATCCCGCTGTGGCGACCCCAGATTAATAAAGGGACTAAGTCGAAAAGAAAATGAATGAATGAATGAAAATTAAAACTACATCTCATCTTTATTGAAGAAATGCATATAACATTCTACAAGCAATAGACAAAAGAAACAAGTAATGTTAGATGAAGCATGCAACATCACAACAGATCTCACTGCTTAAAATATAACACCTATATTACAAAATAAAAACACAGAATTGGATTCACATAAAATGTACCCAGAATATATTTTCATAATGTGGTGTTGTTTAAATTTGGGAAACATAAAGAATTAAGATGGTCAGATAAGCATCTCCATTTCAAAACAAACACACAAATAAACAAAACCCAACTGAATTTTCTCCTGCTCGTGGAAAAACAACATGCATTTTTCACATGCCATACAAGTAGTAAACCCTTTTTTCTGCTGTTTACTTGTCATGCTCTTACCTCAGGGCCTGTAGACAAAACCAAAACAACATAAGGTGAAAGCAGATGTTACATTAGCAGTTCTTTTGGTCAATGAAAATAAGGATGCAAAAATGTGTTACCTATAGTTTGACACACAGAAACTTGACAGGTCATATGTGCTAGTAATGCAATCGAAAACTAAAAATGCACACGCTCTAATCTGCCTTTCTAATGAATGAACAGTGCATTATTGTCAAACATTACGAGACTATAAAGTAGTAAAAAAAGATAAAAACTAACCAACATTAATGTTTGTTATAATCCACTGCATTGTGCAGTTAATTCATTAGATGAGCAGATAGGAGCGTGCACATTCAGTCACGTCACTGGCCTATTAGTAGACCTGTGAAGTTTCTATTTGTCAAGCTATTTTTGTTTATGAAATTAACAGTGTTACACATGTAGAGAAAGTTATCCTTTATCCTGGACCAAAAAAAGTTCAATTGAATAAGACTTATCTTATATGCAGTGAGGATTAATATGTGTTTACGTTGGGAAAATAAAAACAGCAGAATAAACTAAAGACATTGGGCTGGCCGTCTCGATGTTTTGAACATTTTTTGTTTTTGTTTTCCGTGACATGACTTGTACCTAAAGGTGTGTGTTGTGTAATTATGGATTAGATGTTCAGATCAAATTAAAATTAAAAGTGCATGTTTGGAGATCTTGCACACCCACTTTTCTCTGTGTAGATGTACTGTAACACCTGTGCCACCAGTGGAGAAGACTCAAAACAGCCTGAAGATATTTGGCAGCTTTCATGCTTCTTGTTTCATAATAGTGGAAACAACCTATCAAAACACCTTACAGTGTATATCTGTCAGCAACCAAATGACAAACAAAAATGTATTGCATAATTTATTTTATTTATTTATTTATTTTTGTTTTTTTTTTGAGAAAAACAGAAATGTTCTTATGCTTTAGTTGCACAGACCAGTTGTTGGTGGATTTTCATGTTGAAGCTCCAAACTCTTTAAGTTCTTTAAGTAACTCTCTAGCCGGCAGCTAGCTCTCTGCAACTCTCACATGGTCACCCACTGAAGCTAAGCAGGGCTCCGCCTGGTCAGTACCTGGATGGGAGACCTCATGGGAAAGCTAGGTTGCTGCTGGAAGTGGTGTTAGTGAGACCAGCAGGGGGCGCTCAACCTGCGGTCTGTGTGGGTCATAACGCCCCAGTATAGTGAAGGGGACACTATACTGTCAGTGAGCGCCATCTTTCGGAGACGTTAAAATCCCATAATGTATTTCAAAAAAGAGTAGGGTTTAACCGTGGCATCCTGGCCAAATTTGCCCACTGGCCTCCTAACCATCCCCATATCATAATTGGTTTCATCACTCTGTCTCCTCTCCACCAATCAGCTGGAGTGTGGTGTGTGGTCTGGAGCAATATGGCTGCCGTCGCGTCATCCAGGTGGATGAGGAGATTCCCCCCAAAAATGTGTAAAGCGCTTTGAGTGTCCAGAAAAGTGCTATATAAATGTAAGGAATTATTATTATTATTATTATTATTATTATTATTATTATTATTATTAGTTTGTCTTTTATTGTCCAGGTTAACCATGGACTGATATGCTAGTCTGTTACATATTGCACACTTTATAATCAGAGTTTGATGATTGCGCTTGGTTTGCTTTCAGGCCTGTCCCAATACTTTCAATACATACTTGACCAAGTGTACTGAATGACATGTTTGTGTCTGCAATCTTTGAGTGTGTGGCGAGCATTTGTGTGCTTAACTGCTGCATATTTCATTGCAGAATAGAACCGAGATTAAACACATGAACACTATTTGGGGCAGTAATTGTGCATATTGTGGCTTTTCTGCTTTCTTATAAACAAGTGGATTCAGAGTCACTGTATCAGCAGCACCGCTGGTCGCCATGCTTTCACTTCCTCTGATTATTTTTTTCTTAAGTACCGACTTGGTACCAAAGTACTGTTTTTTTTTTTGTCGTTTTTTTTTTGTGTACTTGTGTACAGTACATGTTAGGGCATGAAGACCACAAGCCTGTGTAGAAGTGTAGTTTTGATGACTTGCATTTTGGTAGTGTGTCCACTTGGTTAAAATTTTAACCAAGCTTTATTTACACATTTTGTAGAAATCAACATCTCTTTTCAGTAACCAATAGGAATGGCAGGCTAATTGTGGTTTAAACGATTGAACAAGTCTCTGGTACTGATAAAATGCAACACTTTACATTTTAATAAAATTAACTTTTAAGTAAAGTACATTTTACACTGCAAAGTTTTCCTTGATTTCAGGGCATTTGAGTTTTATGAGAGGTTATGCTTGATCTTTAGAGTTGTAAGTATAGGAGAAAACCTGAATTCGAATTTCTTAAGTATAAGCTAAATTTGAAATCTATTCATATTCTAGAATTAATACGTAATGTTACAGAAAAAAGTACTGTATTGACTGATATGCCCGCAAGAGAGCACATTAAGCAAATAAAAACCAGATCAATCATCGCATCTTTTATTGAAATGAAATGACACTCACATTTTAAAGTGCATAACCTTTCAAACAACTGTTCTTAAATAAAATATAATTTAACATGCATGTAAGGGAAGTTAGGAATCAAGTGAAACTGAGTGCATCTTTAAATAGGGTCGGGTACTGAAAACCAGAGCCAATACGACACTGATAACCATGTAACTGGTATGTACTGCGCCAAATCAGAACACAAATTTCAGTGCCTTATTTTGGTGCCACTTAAATGCCTGAACACACATGATCACTAGTTACTGCATTGATGGACTGTCGGAATGATCGGGGACATTATTTCTTATATGAGAAAACTGGCATGTATGTCAGCAAGCTTTGATACAAATCCAAAACATCTTTGTAGCAATGTTATTGTCTTGTTATTTAACAAAGAGAGGAGATCCGTTTTTGTGTCAACTCGGTTGCTCAACCTTTTTATTCTGTAACCTTCACATACAGTTCTGACCTCTGCTCCCTGCCCCCTAAAAACCACAATGAATTCGAAATTTCCTCTTCTTATTTTTTTATATTAGTAGAGCAGTGTTTCCCAACCCTGTTCCTCTCCCTAATCAAACACATCTGAATCATCAGAACATTAGAAGAGACAAAAAAACTTAAATGAATGGGTCAGATAAGGGAGACATCCAAAATATGTACTGTTGGTGTGCCTTCAGGAACAGGGTTGGGAAACACTGTAGTAGAGCTTGTTATAAACGATGTACGTGTGCACTTCATTATTTTGTAAAAATTAATTTGCCCTCACAATCTTTAATCAAATATCATAATATCAAATATCATTCTCTCCCCTCTTGAAACAACTTTTCTTCACTTCTGATCACATGGAATCTCGTTTCTGCTCGGTCTTTATCCATTCATCCATCTTCTTTCATTTCATCAGCAATATCCATCTTTCAACTATTTAATCGGTTCCCAAAGGACTAACAGAATAGGACAGCACAAAATAAAAATGTAATAATCACACCACAGTCGTCACGAAATGAAACTATTCTTAGAAGTACGTGACCGCAGCATCTGTGCAGTTCTTTGTCAGTACATACAGTTTGCAAAATGTCATGAGTAATTGGTTTCTTCTCATAACAAAAGTTTCCGCTTTGTGTCTTTTGTTCTTTTAAAAACATTGAGCGATGTTAAGTACTGAAAGAGGGAAGCAAGCTTTTAGTCATGCCGCCCCCTCATCCTGAAATATTCTTCAGTCTGAAAATCTCTTACCTCATCCTGATTGAATTATTTCGTTTTATCCTATACACCAAACAACAACAACAATTTCTCTGTGTATGTGTTTTTAACATATTGTAATTTTGTATTTCTGAAAGACTAAACTGTGTTATTATATTATTTGTCTTTTCTTTTTTCTTTTTCTTTATTTATTTTTCTTCATAAAGTCATTTGCTGCAGACCTCTTGGCCAGGTCACCCTTGTAAATGAGATCTAGATCTCAACGTTTTTTTTTAAACTGGTTAAATAAAGAAACCTATACTAGGATGTTTTTCTACAGGCGGAAATTGCTGTTTATTTCCAGATTCAAATATACTATGTACTTCAAATATAGTATGTGTTAGTAAATGCTTGGTTATTTATGAAATTCAGGCATAGCATTGTATGGCATAGCAAGTTTCAGTTGACTGTTTATAGCCTACAGTGAATCAGTCTGTCAGATTGCAGTTGCAGTGACTTCCATATTAGCTTTACAAGGGAGAGCAAGAGTTTGCCGGCAGTGTAATATTTGTACACCACATAAATGCAAAATAGCAAACTGCCATTGAGATTCAAGCTGCTCACAGTCACTACACATATATTTGTCAAACACCAAGATTAATGTGGATCTACTTTGAAACCTTGACATGTTACATATTAAATGTTTACATGTTATGTAATTGCATCACAAAATGAGTGGGAACCCTGCTAATTAAGGCCATTTCTAAGATTATATTATACACAAAATGTTGTGATATACTCACAACTGACCTGGTGAAAATGTGACTGACATGTGATTGACCGAAACTCATTGCGGTCGGAAGTGAAACATTTCACTGCTGAAATTCCCATCTCCACTTGTGTCTGGAATGCTGCATTATATTATTTTATATGTTTCAAATAAAGTAGCTTTGTGCTAATCTCGCTGAAGCAAAACTAGCAGTCATATGTGAAGTGATGTCAAATGGCACGTCTCGCTGAGGTCTGGATTCTTCTATTTGTCCTGAGTTCACAGGTTAGATATCCAACTTCTAGTACCATTCTAAAAGTAGGAAACTCTCAATTTCGAGTTGACTGGAATGCAGTATTACACAAATAAACCACCAGTTGTAGCTTGGAACAGTTAAGGTGACTTGACTACTTATAAATATGCACAAAGGTCATTTACTTAAAGTGAGTAAACCCGTTGCCTTCAAAATATTAAGTAAAGTCAACTAAACAGTGTTTAAGGGCACTGAGCTTTGCCACTCTCAGACCTTCAAGTCTTGGACACTCATGACATTATAATTTTCAAAGAATCTTGTTTGTCATTTACACAAACACGACATTGTCAGTTTCAAAATGTCCACTTTGAAAATGTATTAATCTGAAAACCGGTTTCAGTCGCAAAAATATATTCACTGTTAAAAATGTATAATTTTTGTCTGAAAACGTCATATAAACGAGCCCTAAGAATACGAAAGCATTTGTGGGTAGAGAAGTGGTGAGGAGTGAGCAATGAAGATCAAAGTAAAGGCCACATTATCTGACTCAAGTCCATCGCCTTTAACTCAGTCAGATGTGGAGGATCTTTCTCTGTAAACACAGGCATACCAGGCCTTTGTCAGATTGGATCGTGCCAGATGAGAGGAATGCCTGTAGGCAGGGCGTCGAGTAGGCTTGCTGTGAGATTGTTGTATAATCCTTTCTTGCTGGAGTGAGAAGAGTCTCATCACAAAGACCCAGTTAAACCGAACTGGAACATCCGAGGTGACACAGAATGAGCGAGTTTACATGATGGAGCACATTTTTGTTTTGTTTATTGGTGCTAGTAGCATTTAAAGTCTGCTTGAAATCAACAATTTACAATGTTTATTTTTCTAACTCGCATTGTAATACTTAAGGTGAATAATTTACCTGTGCAAGTAAATCCACTCAAAGAAATAAATGGTTCTAGTAATCTTCAATGAAAGTCTGACCATTTGCTTCCGTGTTTGGAGTGCTGGTTCTTCTGTTGACGTCAATCTGAGTGCTTCCATAACAACCCTCTCTTACCGATAGTTTGCGCTTTAGGGAATGATGTGCAAAAGAAAGCCCTGCCCCCTACTCAATATTCCGTTTCAGTTGGAAGTGCATCAACATAATGAAATAAGTATCAGCAACTTCTGGTACACGGAAGACTTTAAATCAGGTTAAGATTGATCATGTGACACTAAAGACTGGAGTAATGACTCAAGAAAATTCAACTTTGCCATCACAAGAATAAATGACATTTTAACATACAGTAAGCTGTTATTTGAAACTGTTATAACATTTAACTTAAAAAATATTATTAATATAGTTAGTTCTTGTTTAATCTCATGATGAATTGTTTTAGAGCTTCGAAAAAAATACAGCATAAAACAAAGCCAAACTGAGTAAATGAGTCATTTTACTCTGGCTCCTGGTAATCTTTGTGTTTCTGTTTGCCAGATGTGTTTCATTGTATTCTGGAGCCCTCATGTTTCTGAGCGTATCCTGGTAGATGTTATTGGAGTTGATATGGACTTCGCAGAGCTCTGCATCATGCCACTGAGAGTCTTTTCTTTCTTTCCTGTGCCAGGTAAGGTTCAAGCAACACTTCACTTTAATAGGAAATAGGCTCATTTTAAAAGCCACCTAGAGTTATACAGTTGAGTTTTACAATGTTTGATTCCATTCAGCCATCTCCTGGTCTGGCAGGAGCAATTGTAGCTTAGCATAAATCATTAAATCGGATTAGACCATTAGCATCTTGCTTTTTGATCATTTTCCTATTTAAAGCTCGACTCTTCTGTAGTTACATCGTGTGTAAAGTCTGAGAAAATGAACAATTCCCTAGGCCAATATGGTTAGGAACTACACTCTCATTCTGGTGTAATAAACAAGGAAATTTGCTGCTTTAACATGGCTGCAACAGGCGCAATGATATCATGCAAGACTTTTAAAAATTCCCCAGCTAGGTAACTGGGTAAGATTGCTGTGTAATGTCATTGCACCCGCTGCACCTCATTGGTCTAGTCCAATTCAATGATTTATGCTAAGCTAAAAGTGCTCCCGCCAGACTCCTGAGATCAGCTGAATGGATTCATAAAAAATGGCAAAACTCAACTGTTTAACTCAAGGAGAGTTTTAAAATGAGCCTATTTTCAAAAAAAGGGGAGTGTTCCTTTAAAGGTGCAGTATGTAAGTTTGACACCAAGTGGTTGAACTCGGTATTGCACTCTTGGATCAGAACACATTTTCACTCGGCTCCTCCTCTGACGAATCCACGCAAGCTCAGGTTGCCAGATTGATGTGAGTGTGCCTGACTATCGAGCCTAAAGGCTGATTTAAGGCTGATTTGAACCGTTTTCTACACTGTAAAACCCAATAAGTTAAGGTAACTCAAACCATTTGAGGAAACCGATTGCAACAAACCATTTAAGTTCAAAAACTAATCCTAATGAGTAATGTGAACTTAATCCATTTGAGTACACGAAGCAGTTTGAGCACAGTAAAACCCAATAAATGATGAGAACTCAAACCAACTGAGTACTGTAAAACCTATTAAGTTAAGGCAACTCAAACCGTTTGAGAAAACCGATTGCTACAAAATATTTGAGTTATATAATTAATCTATATGAGTACTGTGAACTTACTCCATTTAAGTTGAAGTAATGAGGTATTTAATTAACTCATTACCTTTAACACTGAGTTCAAAACTCTTTTCAAATGAGTAGAATTAACATTCAGTAAATTTTGAGTTAACTACACTCATTTCATTTGATAAATTTGACTGTTGGGTTTTAAAGTGTAACTAAGCATGTACATATAGTAATGTTAAAGAGGTTTAATATGTATTAATTAAATTGTAAACCTTACCATTTCGCTGGAGTTCAGTGTAGTATTCTGTGCTTCTGAATGGCTGTATTTAAATTTCTGTTGTGTTTCGTCTGGTGCAGCCAAATTGCTTATCACTGCAAATCTCATCACGTAGTGTGTTGTTAGGACACAATTACAATGTAACCTGCTCACCTAATGTTTACGTTCGTAATATATTTTATATATTATTTGCTGATCAATAACCATCTCATGTGGAAATCTGAGTCTGCGTCTCATTTCGGGGCTGCTACTGTCCACTGGTGGTTGCATTTTCGGTTTCTGACTGAATGAATCAAATATGTGGTTTGCCACCGAGGCAACCCTGGGTGCTGAAATATAATTGGCTAAACTGGCATTGTGTGGGTTAAAAGAACCAAAACAAAGACAGCGTTCCGGCACGTAACTCACATTTTCAAAGCAGAATATCTGACTTCAGTATTGTTTTTCAAATAAACAAATATGCTCACTTAGCATGTTTCTTAAATATCTGTAAACATGTTATGGTATTTTTCTGCGTTAGAAGAGTCAAAAACTTGCATACAGCACCTTTAAGGTTTTGACATGCAACGTTATTATAATTTGTAATGCATTACGTCAATGTGACCTTGTTTCTTTGTGTACAGTTACGGTTCGAGCTCATCTGACGGGCTGGTTTATGACGCTAAAGAAAACGTTTGTGCTGGCCCCCAGTTCAGTTCTGCGCATCATCGTGCTCATCACCAGTCTTCTCGTTCTGCCTTATATGGGGTTGGTATATAGTAGGACCTTAGAAATGTGCTTAAATATATCATTTAAATATCATCTGAATGTGCTCCTCTGCTCTGTATGATCTGTGAAGCAATTAAGTCTCATGCTTCCTCTGAATGTTTAGTGAATCTAAAAATAAACCGATTCCTATCTGTCTGCATTTAGTGAATTTATTATGGCTCAGCTCCACAGCTAATGAGACATTAACATAAAAAAATAAGCTTTATTATTACAATGATGTGAGCTATACAACATTAAAATGTAGGGCCTAATAGTTTTCTTTTCTTCTCATGAATTCAATTTTAAAGCGCTAGAATTTTACTCACCCTCAAGTGGTTTCAAACCTTTTTGAGTTTCTTTATTCTGATGAACACCAAAGAAGATATTTTGAAAGCTGAAAACCTGTATGCATTGACTTCCATATTGGAAAAAGCTAATATTTCATCAAAATATCTTCTTTACTGTTCGTTAGAGTAAAGAAACCCAAACAGGTTTGGAACAAGTGAAGGGTGAATAATTAATGAGAGAATTTTCATTTTTGGGTGAACTATCCCTTTAATGGTTAAACTATTAGTGATCGAAAATGTACTTAATTGACACCATGATACTTGCCAAATTAATTTATATCATTTTACAACTTTATTCCATTTTATTATACAAACAATGCTAATAAAATGACTCCTAGAACAACCATAGGGTCATAAAGTTATCATTTTTATCAGCTGTTCTTGTATTGAAATAAATTGGTCATGTGTTTTTTTTTTTTTTTTTTTGTGCAGGGTTCATGGTGCTACACTTGGCGTGGGGTCTTTATTAGCAGGATTTGTGGGAGAGTCCACCATGGTCGCAGTGGCTGCCTGTTATGTATATCGAAAACAGGTGAGGAGTCATCAGACTAGTCATGGGAGAAACAAAGCTTTGAAACAATTAAACCAATCGCTTTGCAAAATCATTTGCTGTTTCGAAGCATTTGAAACACCACATGCTAATGAGTTGGCGGTTCATTCTGCTGTGGCGACCCCAAATTAATAAAGGGACTAAGCCGAAAAGAAAATGAATGAATAAATAAAGTATAAAGTAAGTTATTTTTATAGTTTATTTGGATATATATATCCTTACTATGTTTAACCCATAACCCACTGTAACTTCCTTTTGGTTTAGCATTTTATCATCGCAAACTGTGATAGCAGCAAACTATCAGTACCTTTTATATTATTTAAAGCATATTATAATAGTGCTTGTCATATATTAACTATAGTAAACAACATTTTTATTAAATCAAGTTGGATTGTATCGATATTGCTTTGTCCTGTCATGTAACACTAGTTTGTACTTAATTTTGTTACAATTTCCATAAAATGGTGGTAGCTAAAAGTAAAAGCAGTTGTGGAGATCAGGAGTATGGCCATCATATTACTCCTAGACGTAGGACTTTCGGTATATAAACTTGCACATTCGGTATATATTCCGCAATAAGTGAAGTTTATTTATAAACTAATTTCGAGAGGATCACGTGCTTATGATTGTTCACAGCTGGTCCCGCATCAGCTCATGATTGATTCACCAATCAGATGATTTCTAACTCACTATAAATAATCCCACCCCTACTCCCCCTCCTTTCCAGATGGGCGACATGGCGGCCCAGTGATTAGCACTGTTGCCTCACAGCAAGAATGTCTCTGGTTAAGTCCCTACTAAACCAGTTGACATTTCTGTGCGGAGTTTGCCCGCGTGGGTTTTTTTCCCGGGTTCTCCGGTTTCTTCCCACAGTCCAAAAACACGCAACCTAAGTAAATTGAACATACCAAATCGATACCATAGCCAAGCTCTTAGCAAGTGTACATCTCTTCTTAGCCATTCTATTAGCCTGAAACAAGTCGGGGGAGTTCATCGAGATCTACCTGAGCTCAAACTCCCCTCTCGCCCTGCAAACGGGAGGGAGCCCAGGGCTCGAGGATCTCATGAGCTCAGGGCTCTCTCCCGGGACAGCATGCCAAACAAGCTTTATTACCAATCATCAGCTAAGTGTGAACTCTTGAAACCTATTTCTAAACATCTGTTTTCAGAAGAAAACCCCAGAAGCAGAAGTGGTTGTGGAGGACAATTCAACCCCGATCACTGATGTCACTTCTAGAGCAGAGCTGGACATCATTGCGGAAGTTGGCGATGAGGAAGTGGAAAGAGAAGACCAGTGATTCATTTGGAGAGGTGGACATTTGCAGCAATACAGTGTCAGTGTCGGTCTCTGGAACTGTCAGATCGACTGCTGCTTGTTTGAGGAAGCAGGAGCAGATTTGCATGTCTACAACATACAGTACGCACTTCTGCACTTTTTGCATATTTACACACACAGACGTCTTCCAAAGTTCTTTCCCATCTAAATATAAATCTTTTTTTTGGAGAAAGAATGCAGCAAATGGACTTGAAATCTGTTTTAGAGACAGATTTGTTACCTGCTGAACTTTGGCCCCGATATGTGTTTTCCTCTTGCCTTGAGACGCACAATAAATATTTACACTTTGAGTGAATTGTAACTTGCTTAACAGGGATTTCTTCTACTCACTTGGGGCACAGACTAGATTTAAAGGGATTGTTCACAAAAAAAAACATTTATTCACCCTCAAGTAGGGTTGTCACGATACTGGAATTCGATACCAAACGGTACTGAAATTTAAAAACGTCCATTTCCTGTGAACATTTGAGCGCTGTGGAGCACGTTCTTAAACTGCTGATTTGCCATTGTGTTCACGTGCTCAACGGAAATGACTGTAATTGGCCATGAAGGTCATCAGTTCACCGAACTCACCAATGTTTACTGCGTGTAACCACAGATACAGGGACACGTTTTTAAATTTCAGTACTGATTGGTATCAAATTCCAGTATCGTGACAACCCTACCCTCAAGTGGTTTCAAACTTTTACAACATTTTTTCTTTTTTCTGTTAAACACAAAAGGAGATATTTTGAAGAAAGCTGAAAACCTGTAACCATTAACTTCCATTGTAGGAAAACATACTATGGAAGTCAGTGGTTAGAGCATTCTTTAAAATATCTCTTTTTGTGTTCAACAGAAGAAAAAAAAAAACAGGTTTGAAACTAGGGAGAGTAAACAATGACATAATTGTCATGTTTGGGTGAACTATCCCTTCAAGTTGTATATTTCAATTGATTTATTTTTGTATTTACTGCACATATTGTTCCGATTTTGTACATTTGCAAAGAGCACTATGGAGTTCTTTAGGTTTGCTGATCATTCTTACACTATATATACACCGTGGACTATTTATTTGAGCTTTGGTGAAAGCATGAATCACTTCTGATACTCATCTGATCCAGCATTTCGAACCCGTTTTATATTCCATATATCAGCTATGTACTATAATCTTGATTTTTCAACATCTCTTTTGTCAACTTGCTAAATAGACCTATCAAAACAACTGTATGTTCTGTTTTACTTTAGGTCTAGAAATCGGTGCTTGCATATGCAGACATATTTGTCATTCAGCCTAAGTAAACTAAGCACATTATTAATGGATTAATGTGTTTATTAAACAAATGTTGAGCTAAAGCTGTTCTCTTTTCCATTTCTTATGTATCGTGGATATTAAAGCTAGATGCTCAAGTGAATCATATATTATATTTTATTCATATTTCCTCAAATGATGTCTTCCAGTTCTTGAAAAATGTTTTTCACATAACCAATTTTTTTTCGTGTATGTTTGGCATGAAAGATACTCAGAGTTAATCTGTCATTCATAAATACAAATATTTGATGAACAGGAACAAAAACAACAACAAAAAAGTGCAAGTAGTTGCTTAACTCCACAATGAGCTAAATATTAAGAAGTCTTGAACTCTTCTTGACATCCTTGTGTACCACCAGCTGCCTGTTAATGAGATTTACGCACATTATTGTAGCTTTCAGTGTCTGTTAAGAACATGTAAACATAATATGGTACCGACATAAGTTATACTGACTTTAAGTGCTCAAAATTTAAGATCAATGCTTGGTTCACACCAAATGCTGAATTTGTGTTTGTGCAAGTTATGCAAATGCATAAACAGAGGTGAATTACCATCACGTGGTATGAATGACGCAGAATGCATGACTCATTTGCCACAAACACATGGAACTCGCCTCAATCTTGACGATGATTCAAATTCAAATAATTTAACTCCAGTGGAAAATTTCTGAGGTAAAAAAACATCCCGCGAGTAAACTCGAGCAAGTGAAGCGGTGCTCTGCATTTGGTGTGAACAATATTCACAGATGTAGGGGCGTGCAATATTGACAAACATTATTTATATATGTGTGTCCACGTTTGAAGTAAATCAAAACCTTTTATCAAAGCTGTCCTAAAATTATTCAATTAACTTTTTAACCCTTGTGCACTGTTCAATTTTACTACCCTTTTGTTATGTTTGGGATGAAAACATCCACTGAATTATACTGGCGTAAAAATGCATCAGATAAATATTTCAATTATTATTATTTTTTTTTGCATAAATCTGTTAATCAACCTCAGTCCTGATAAAAACTACTAAATTGTTTAGAAAATTACAGGATTTTAACTCTTTATTTGCCAAGTTCATAAATGATGTCACTGATTTGGTGAAAACAACACTAAATTACTTTCAATATAAAAAGTAATTGTGGACTGGATTTTTTTTTCCTTTTATCAGTCTTGGACATGTGAATGATTAGTAACAACATTGCCTTTGATGCATTGTTAGATTTTCATTTTTTTTTTCTCCCTAATTTACTGTTGGTGGCTGTTTTTGCCCCATTGACTTCCATTTATAACCACATTTGATGGTGCATAAATACACAGTCTTTGTTTTTGTTTTTTACTCCATGTAGTTCTGAGAGCTGAAATGCATATTTTGATTTTATTTTTATTTTGAAAAATCAAAGTAAGTGCGCACAGGTCACTCTCACACACACTCACAAACACACATTTTAATTTGCTGTTATAGTCCATATAAAATCCAGAAACTACACTTTTTTTTTTTTTGCACAGGCCTATCTAAAGGGTTAATGGTGCCAACTGATGATTAACAGTAAAAATGACCAATTTTACCTCTTCCCAACAAGGAAAACCACCAACAATCAAAAATGCATGATTATATGGTGTCATGGTTTTGTAATAAAAAAAAGTGGTTATAATGGAAGTCAATGGGGCAAAAACAGCCACCAGCAGTAAATTAGGGAGAAAAAAATGAAAACCAATCAAAGGCAATGTTGTTTCACATGTCCAAGACTTTAATAAAAGGTTAAAAAAATCCAGTCCACAATTACTTTTTATATTGAAAGTAATTTCGTGTTTTGTTTTCACCAAATCAGTGACATCATTTATGAACTTGGCAATTAAAGTGTTAAAATCAATTTCAAAGTCATTTTCTAAACAATTTAGTAGTTTTGATCAGGACTGAGGTTGATTAACAGATTTATGCAAATAAAAAAATTAAATATTAATCTGATGCATTTTTACAGCAGTTTAATTCAGTGGATGTTTTCATCCCAAACATTACAAAAGGGTTGTAAATTTGCCCAGTGTGTATTGAGTTTTTTTGTTTTTTTTTCACAAATTCAAAGCATTTTCTTCAAAAAAAAATCATTCTGCTAGCTGAAACACAGAAAAGGTTATGGCCAAAATAAACTCAAAATCACCCCAGATATATATATATTCATTCATTCATTCATTTTGTTTTCGGCTTAGTCCCTTTATTAATCTGGGGTCGCCACAGCGGAATGAACCGCCAACTTATCCAGCATATGTTTTACGCAGCGGATGCCCTTCCAGCTGCAACCCATCACTGGGAAACATTCACACACATACACTACGGACAATTTTAGCTTACCCAATTCACCTATACCACGTTTTTGGATTTGTGGGGGAAACCGGAGCACCCGGAGGAAACCCACGCGAACACGGGGAGTAATGTAAATATATATAATGTAAATGTATAATATTTTCCCCTCAAAAACTATGCTAAATGTGTGCTGGTTTAGGCCTGTCATTAATAAATATGACATTATAACTGGCAGTAGGGACAGAGAGTCTATTTTAACAAGTGTAATAATTACTGAATTATTAATTTAAGTGATTTGTTCAAAATGGTTGATTCATTTCAAAATGTTGCTTGTGATATTATGAACGGATGTTGTAATCACTGACTCGTTCAATAATTAGTTAGAATGCTAATTTCGTTCAAGAACAAAACACTGCAGTGTTGCTCTTGTTTTCACTGACATAAATGTAGCTCAATATTAACGCTTATTGAACTGTTGTGTAAACTCAATCACAGTTATGCTCAGATTCTGATATTTGGAAAATGGCACTCTTGCTTATGATATTAATTTACATGATATATTTTAAAAATAAAAGCAAAAATATTCCTTTATAGGTTTCAGTTTTTGTATGACTTAAATAATATTGGCACTTGAATTGGCTTCCGCATTGAGTGAATGCTTTTGGGGAAGAAACAAAACAAAAAGAAAAAGTGATTTACTCGATACTGTTGCACATTGTTAAAACAAATAATTATGACAGACAATTGGGCGAAACGGTGGCTCAGTGGTTAGCACTGTTGCCTCACAGCAAGAAGGTCGCTGGGTCAGTTGGCATTTCTGTGTGGAGTTTGCATGTTCTCCCTGTGTTCGCGTGGGTTTCCTCCGGGTGCTTCGGTTTCCCCCAGAGTCCAAAGACATGCAGTACAGGTGAATTGAATAAACTAAATTGGCCGTAGTGTGTGAATGTGAGAGTGTATGGGTGTTTCCCAGTACTGAGTTGCAGCTGGAAGGGCATCCGATGCGTAAAACATATTCTGGATAAGTTGGCGGTTCATTCCACTGTGGCGAACCCTGATGAATAAAGGGACTGAGCCGAAGCAAAATGAAGGATAGACTATAAATATCACACACCCCTACATGGCAGTGTCAATCAAAAGCAGTATAAGAAACTTCTGTCGCAGTGTGTCCGTTAATGATTACAAATTCTAAGAAAAATTATCAAGGATATCCGACAGTGTCTATTTTGTAAATGCCACAATCCATGCCAGATTTTTTTTTTTTGGACATTTTATATATTGAAATAATTAAAAAATGTCAACTAGTTGACTTACAGTAATTATACCATTATCTCACGTCCCTTACTATACCCACAATACATTCTTTTGAAATAAAATTCTCTAAAATTATTGTCGTAAACACTTTTAGTATTTTTTTAAAAGAAATTTCCATCAGTGGTGGGAAAAAAAAAAAGATCATAGCTACAGTAAAAAGGCAGTAAGGTTTTCATTTCTCAACCAGTGTTAATCATCACAGCATTTCCTGGCAGACAGATGTTCATTCTGTGATTCATTTGGCGGGGAAAAAACCTGAGCACTTATGCATGCAATTTGATCTTGGTAGATTGCTGTAAATTCCCTTTGTGTTTTCATTCATTGCATGACCAGCAGATCAAATCAGAAAACAAAACATCATGCCACTTTGTAGATCAGGTTTGCTCTCTGAAGTGTCTGCCGTTAGGTCATGGTGAAATCATCTCTGTGCTGGTGTTGAACAGTCCTCCTGACGGGAACATTGTAATGGCGATCGTCCTCCGTGACGATACACACACATGGCCACTCGTGCTTGTGGTCATCTGGGTAATGTGTCACAAACTCTTCTGTGTCGGTCATGTACAGACGGAAGGCTTGAATGGTGTAGTTTAAGGCATAGCCCAACAGAAACATCTCTACCTACAACACACAAAGTAACAAATACATTTTCAAATTTACGAATTATAAGAAAGTTAAAGTCTGTGTGAACAATCCTAGCACACATTATTCTTTTGGTGAACAATAAATCCATGCAAGTAAATCCACTGAAAAAAAATGTTTTGGTAATCTTCAATCAAAGTCTGACCCTGTGCTTCTGCGTTTGAAGTGGCGGTGTTTCTCTGTTGATGTCAGTTTGACAGCTTCAGTCACAATATCCTCCCTTACCATTAGCCCATTTAAGCCCACCGGCAACTATAGTTGCCGAAGTTCATAGTTGCCATTTTCCTTTATAAGTAATTTTCTACATGTTATCCATGTTTAATTAACCAAAGACATGCAAGCAAACAACCAAATAAAAGATTTCAAGAAAGAAAAAAAGGAATTGATTTACTTACTGTCACATGAGGCCTTCAACTTCCTACCCCTAATTCCAGAATGCAAAATGGAGGCAAACCCTCCCAAATAAAGGCAATTTTCATGCTACATAAATAATTTTTTTGTTCACAAATGTATATAAACATAATCATGAAGGTCTCTAGATTCATCCAAATAAAACAAATCTTTCAAGAGATCTATAGTTTTTTTGTATACTTTGTCGAAAGTTCAAGCAGCAACTATAGTTGCCGGTGGGCAAATACCTTGTAAGTACATAAATCATGGGGAATTAGGGAATAATGTGTTAATAAGTTAATAAATCAAGGTTATTGGTCTTGTTTAATGATTTTTGCTTTCATAATATGTGAAAAATATAATATTCATAATATTTTGTGTTTCAAAACACAAACCAAACAACCAACCTACAACCAAATTCTGTCACAACCTTAAGCCCTGCTCTTCACACAGACATGGGTTTTGTCTAAATTGCAGCTTTTTTTCTACATTAAAACGCAGTATCAGGTTACTGAAACCCAATTTTTTGGGGGGTCAAGATTTCCAAAAGCGCCAGGGTCTGTGTTTTTTTAGAAAATTGAGAAAAAAAAACGTTTTTGTTTACAAAAATACCTGCGTACGTGTGGACATGGCCTTAGGAACTCAACTCAAATCTCTCAAAATCTCAGCTCATCAGGATCATTAAACAACTCCATAAACAGAATCAGCAGCTTTACTTATTACTAAGCTGTTTGACTATTTCTGTCAGATGTCTACAAAAGTCTGTAGTGAGATTTACTGAAAAGACTTGTTTTGTTAGATGTCACCATTGTGGTGGTATGTATTTACTTTTGTGTATTTACACCAGTATTTACTTTTTGACTCTTGGTTTTTTTAATGTTATTTTTTCTTTGACTGCACTAACTCTGTAGTGTGGGACCAAATACTCTCTACCTATGGGATTTTGCTGTGAATATATATAAGGGATATATATATTATATATATATAAGGGAATATATTAATATTTGTATTAATTAATAATTTAATTATTGCAATATTTGTAATAATTGTCTTTAACTATATATATATATATATATATATATATATATAACTTTTTCATTTATCTTTTTGACACACAGTAGTCTGTTGGGGAAACTAGTGTGTGTTTTATCACTTTAAGACAAATGGATTTGTTCTTTGTGTTTTCATACTCATTAAATTATATGATAGATAATTTTGGGAGGGTTCATATCAAATAGTTTTCTAATTTTAATCATAATAAGTGTGTTTATGAATGAATTGATGTTTTGAAAGCAGATGTTACGTGCTAGAATGCCAAATGTTCTCCTATTCAAATTTTACACTGAAGGGTTCTTACAACATATTTGCCCAACATATCTGATTTCTTGAAAATAATCAAAAACCTGGAGAAAATAAATGCAAAACATGTTCATTTAGGACATGTATGAAACCATTTAAAAAAAAAATTGGGCATAAATGGGTTAATTTACAATGACAGAATGATGCACAAAAGGAAAGCTCAACCCCTACTCAATATTCAGTTTCAGTTCTCTTGTGAAACATCTACACAACAACACTTTGAAAATAATCCATGTTTACACATCCATGGAAATGGGCAAAAATGCGATATTACGTATGCCAGGGCAGTATTTGCGCTGGTTAAGAAACAGTAACTGTAGGGAAATGACAATGTGGCTCGGTACTTGTGTCCATGTATAATTTGCCATGTGTGTAAGATGCATATCTGCTTTTGGGAATAATGTGAAGTGTAAACACACTTTACTGATGAAGCATTAGAAAAAAACATTAAGCAGCAACACTACCATGTACTCCACCATGATTATGTATGGTTGTGCTTGACTTTAATCTACAAGGACGTCCAGCGTTCTCCAGCCTCCGATGCCTAGACTGCAGCTCTGCACAGGAAGTTTGGCCAGAGGAGAAATGGTCGTGCCCAACTGAGCCTGGTTTCTCTTAAGATTTTTTTCCTTCACTTTCGTCAATTGGTGAAGTTTTGTTCCTCGCCACTGTCGCCAAATGTTGCGTAAATGAACAGGCAAAACGTATAAAAGGTTTCCAATTTTTGGCTAACAACGTCGTCATGTAAATGGCCTCTAAAACCAAAAAGAGGCTGGCACTCAAGAGCCAAAGCTGCTGGGATTTCAATGAATCGAACTAGCAAGTTGAAAATGTTGAGACTGACTTTGAAACTCTGCTTGTTTTAAAATAGTAAATTTGCTAGGTTTTGATTTGGAAAATTAAGGTTTGGGTTTTCCTGACTTTGAGAGGCAAGGCCAAGCCTCTCACAAATAGCACAAGGTAGTGGAATGGTCTCTTGGGAGAGATGGCCCTGTAAGGTTGCACGGTTAATCCAAATAAAATGGAGATCAAGATTCAGCAAAAGCTGCAATTCTTATGCGCATTCTGTGATTACTAGTAAATCTCCAAAGGCCAGAAGACTATTGCTGGGAAACTGCAATAAAGACACAAATAATGCAGAGGATTCGACTGCTTTTATTGCTTCAACATGACTAATAATAAAGATTATATAGAATACAGAATTCACGATACTGGATTCGGTACTGAAACTTTAAAAACGTCGATTTCCCACAAACATTTGAGTGCTGTGGAGCCCGTTCTTAAACAGAGATGATTTGCCATTGTGTTCACGTGCTCAACAGAAGTTACTGTGATTGGTCGGAAGTTCATCAGTTCACCAAACTCACCACTGTTTACTGCATGTAACCACAGATACAGGGACACAGGAGCGTTTTAAACGCCGCAATTCGTCAGCGGATTGCTCGTATGTCAGCTTATAGACAAACCAGCTGATTGACGTGACTTTGAAACACTCCAGTGTCCGTGTATCCGTGGTTACACGCAGTAAACAGCAGTGACTTTTGTGAACTGATGACCTTCACGGCCAATCACAGTCATTTACGTTGAGCACAATGGCAAATCAGCTCTTTTTAAGAACGTGCTAAAGAGTGCTCAAATGTTAGCGGAAAATAGACTTTTTTAAAATTTCAGTAACGATTGGTATCAAATTCCAGTATTGTGACAACCCTAGTCACTCGTATAGTTTTGATTGGGGAAAAGTGTAGTGGTCAATATGCCGAATGAAGCCCCGCCTTCTAGTACTGGAGCCAACCATTGATTGCTATAAACTGACGATTCTCCGGGGGAGAGGCTCAGACAAGACGTGTTGAGTTTCTGTAGATTTTGTGTGATTCGAACGTTTAGAAATTAAACTAAAGAGACAGTTGCAGTTTCATTTTACTGGTGATTCATTCACTCAATCATTCATTTTCTTTCGGCTTAGTCCCTTTATTCATCAGGGGTCGCCACAGCGGAATGAACCGCCAACTTATCCAGTATATGTTTTACACAGCGGATGCCCTTCCAGCTGCAACGCAGTACTGGGAAACACCCATACACTCTCACATGCACACACATACACTACGGCCAATTTAGTTTATTCAATTCACCTATAGCGCATGTCTTTGGACTGGGGGGGAAACCGGAGCACCTGGAGGAAACCAACATGAACACGGGGAGAACATGCAAACTCCACACAGAAATGCCAACTGACCCAGCCGGGACATGAACCAGCGACCTTCTTGCTGTGAGGCGACAGAGCTAACCACTGAGCCACCGTGTTGCCTTATTGGTGATTCCGAAAATTACATTTAATCATAAGCTTGGAAAGCAATTTTGGAGAATTTGATGTTTCCCTATTCAAACAGAGGCACTTCAAAGATGGCTGCCGAGTGAAATGACTTGCCTTAATGTGACTTTGCTAATAATCACACACTATGGAGTCATCTCACAGAATGATTTATTTCAGACAATTGACTTATGTTATGAGGTGAGTTTGGAGAAAAACATGTTATTAAATGTGATTATTAAAAAAGGAACAGATTATGCTGCTTAGAATTCCTTTTCTCTTTGTCCTCTTAGAAACTTGCAGTGCGCCAAGGTTGACTTTGCTGGTACTGGTGTGGCCAGGAGTCTAAACCAAAGACTGGTACCACATCATACATCACATCTACATCTGCATCACCACCACTGCTCAGTGCAAGCCACGCCAGAGTTCTCAAACAGCTGAAGCAAGAATCAACACCTGCCACTGCAGCAGCTTTCACAACATCATCCTTCATATCACCATTATCACCACACAAGGAATCAAAAGGTGAAGCACATCATGACAACCAGATATGCATCTTTGGAAAGAAGGAAAATGAAGATGGATAGCTCAAATAAAGAGGAACCCAAGGAAGACACAGAGAGGGCTTTCTCTTTTCCAATGATTCAAGTGGAGGTTCCCCAAGGAATTGTCATGTTGTTTGCCCATGCTCAGAAAAACATTTGAAAAAGGCTGTAACACACTTGCCTCACCCCGAAGGCTAAAGAGAAAAATTAGCTACTGATCTTGAACTGTTTTGCCAAGAATTTAGCCCCACCATGCAGTAGATGAAATGAGCGCTGATGCTCAAGCTTGGGGCAAAAGTCTGGCACGAAAAATGAGAAAGAGCTACATAAGGGTGTTGTGACCCTGTATAAAAGTTTACAAGGAGTGAGCAACAGAGGCTGTTGCACGAGGGTGCAGTAGAGGTAGAGGACAAAGATCCACTCTGATTGATCCACATGCTTGTCACTTATGTGGAGAAAAAGGACTGTCCAGGGTTGGTGAAACAAGCAACACCAAGGACAACAAAAAGACCATAGCAGATTTAGAGTGAGCAAAAAGGGTGTGGGGATTCTGGAGCAAAGCTCACCAAGGCCACTCAGCCAACGCAGATAAGTACAATACACACTCAAGACACATTTACTCATACTGCTAACTGCAATGATGACTTGCTATCCTGTTTACATGCACATTTCATTTCTCTTTGGTCCAGATGGGATTTAAGTCATACAAGAGACCCACTTACCCACCTTTCTGACTCCTTTACAGCTATGCAGGCTTTGACAACAACTGAAGAGAAACAACAGTGGGTGAAGGCTGAGTGCAGGCTAAAAAAACAATCTTTGAATAAGGACCCAGGACAAACCATGTTTCCCAAAACACTTTCCTCACTTTGCAAAACTTACCCATGTTTAAAATCATGTAAGAAAGAGAGGAATGATTTGCATGACATGAACCCAAGTAATTCACTTGTAACCAGACAGCCCAATTGGAATAACAAAAGTCATGAGCTAGCTGTCCAATCACAGTGAAGGAAGGGCAGGACAAAAAAAATACAGACCGAAATCAGTACTGTGGATATTTTGTCTCAACCAGAGCGTCTCATTACATGGTGTGCCACAGGACCGTTCTTAGTTGTACATTTTCAGAGAAGCACTGATATTTTCTGCAGGTGGAATTGTGGATTTATATCCTTTCAAAGTGTTCCTCCCACTTTCAGAGAAATACTGCAAGACAGGGTTTCTTCAGACATTCATATACAGATGCCTTGTTTTGTTTTGGGAATGCAGCTTTACAGCTTAATAAATACAGGCAGCAACACAATGCATGTTGTCTGGCCAAATACATGAATATTAAGTCTGGTTTTTAAAACAAAATAGCAGGAGGATTGTTGAAGGACAATCCACTAAAGAGCAGCTCTGTCAGCCACAATGAAGCAAGTCAAAGGTGAAAGTGGCAAGGAATCAAAACTCCACCAATAGCACATGTACATGTAACCTCTACAATCCAAAACGGACCCACCTGGTCTGAGCAGGGTTTAAACTGGCCATTCCAGATTAAAAGGCGGGAGCTTGAACAAGGAGTCTAAAAACTGCAGATCCTACTGTCTCATGCTAAAACACATCTTAAGATCGGTAAGTAATGTTTATCCACACAGCACTCATCATCTGGCCTCTGTTACACTCACTACCCTAAACCACACTCCCATCAGGGTCACGGCACCAAATGTAACCCCACCAATCCAACTGCCTGCTCCGAACGATTCTGGAATGGGAGGTGGGCACTTTAATTATGAGTCAAAAGACCGCAGCCTCTAGCATCTGTTGTTAATGCACCAGCTGGTCTCCATTACACACTTCAAAAAGTAAAATCTGATTTAAAGCATGTAACATATAAACAGGCGCATCAATTCGATGACTTTATTTCAAATGCATGTAAACCCTATATTAGGGTCGGACTGATCAATCTGAATGATTTAATTTGTTGTCGTTCATTTCTGAATGACAACAGGGAAGGTAAAAAGTATTGGCTTGTAATGGTTGACATGTTCTCCACATGGGTTGAAGCCTTTCCCACATCCAAAACAAAAAAGTGGTGCAAAGAAAAAAGAATAAAAAGCCATAACAATATTTCAGATAGTGGAACATTCCAGCAAATCAGGCAGGCAGAAGAGTGGTGGTAGAAGAGGAGCATGGGCTAGTCTTGAATCATTTCTTAAAGTGGTGTAATGATTCTAAACTTGTGTTGAATACAACACAAACTAAAGAAATGTCAATAGACTTCAGGAAAAAGAAATCGTTTACACCTACATTCATTAAGGGAGAACAGATAAAGGCAGTCCAAACCTATAAGTACCTTGGCATGGTTTTGGACTCAAATCTGAGATGCGACTCGTGGGCTGAGTGTATTAACACCAATGCTCAGCAGAGATTATATTTTTTTTAAGAAACTGGTGTCCTTTCAGGTCAGCAATGATATGCTTGTGATGTTTTACTCTGCTTTATTTGAAAGTACATTAACTTTATGCAGTATTCATGGTATGGTAACGCTACTGAGAAAGGAAAATAGCCACCACCTCTAGTAAACTGGTGGGCATTACATTACCAAGCATGGAAGAAATGTACAAAGATTGAGTGGTCATAAAGGGAAGAATTATTGTGGCTGACTCAATGCACCCACTTAGATCCTCATTTGACTTACTGCTATCTAGGCGGAAATACTGTCTCCCTGTAGTATCAAACAAAGTATTCTTTTGTCCCACATGCAATAAGACATATAAATAATCTTAAGTTTGGCTCTGCTGTTTATTGTGTTTTTTCCTATTTATTTCTTATATATTGTTGAATGTGAACATGTTGTCTTTGTCCTGTTGTCTGGTGTGATGCCTGCTGATAATGAAAAAAACGGGGAAAAGAGAATAATAAAAGAAAAATGTCACATTAAAGAACAACCTGCCAAAGTGTTGTGAGTAAACAGGTCTGTCTTGAATCAAAGAACAACCTACTGTGTGGCATTTAATTAAAGACGGTTCTAGTAATCCTCCAACATGTGATCAGATAAAGCAGCATTTACTACCCAGAGGCCGGTTGCACCAGCAGTGCGTAAATTAAAATGTAGCCTAGTTGTGACTTAAAGGGACACTGTTACAACTTACACACTACTAAATATTTTTGTGTTGCACCGCTGAACTTAGGCCCTGTTTACACAAATACGTTTTAGTTTTAAAACGCATAACTTTTGCTACGGTTACGCCTTCCGTCCACACTACCCCGGAGTTTTCGAGCCCCGAAAGCTGAGCATTCTCAAAACGCTTTCATTTTAAAACGCTGCTGCTCTGTGTCAGTGTGTATGGGGGAAAACGGAGACATCTGAAAACGGAGGCGTGGCTGCAGACATTCGCCCATCTGATTGGGGCTTTTTCTCAATATTGAGTGCACAAAGTCTTGCATTCTCTTCTTGTAAGTTCAGACTTCGCAAGTTTGATATGGAAAACAAACTCCTGAGGACACATCGGGTAAAAAAAGGGAACAGTGTAGGCTACTTTATAACATCATTCACATCACCCAGGCTACGTTGTTTCACTATCTTAACAATAAAATGAAAACATGATATAAGGAACTGCTTATTTTCATTTTGATATTAACAACTTAACAGACACCAAAAATGTTGAGGCGTCGTGTAGCTACATATTTATATGACCGTTATATTCACTGTCTGCATATTTAACGAAGCCAATAACATAACTGCCTCCTTTCATTTTCATTGAAAAATACGAAACACGCCCTATCTCTTTTGCTGAATATCAGTTGTAATAATCAATAATGACCATTATAAAAGTATAATGTACGATAAGTTTATACAATATAGGAAATAAAGTCGAGCAATCAGTCAAATGTGTAGAATCAGTGAATCTGGTTACATAAAATAATATTAACTTATCTTTGCGTTCAGCCAAAGCATGTTACCTGAGAACAAGTAATAGATTCAAAAGATAAAAGAGACGTTAGATAGAGACAAGATTAATTAAATATCACGTTTAACAACTATAGTGAGATGAGATCCAGCAGTAGATCCTTGATGAACTGTCTGACATGCGCTTCTCTCACCTGGGGAGGTGTGCTCAAAGCACCTGCTGACTGCTTGGAGCTCAGACGTCTGCATACGCTGCAGCGCATGCCAGAGTGTGTTTAGGGTCACGTGATGTGCGTTTTCAGTGGTATAGTGTGGACAGAGACCTTTTCAGAAACGCTAAATGAAACGCAAGTGTGGATGTGGATCGTTTTCATTCTAAAACGCTGTTTTTAAACTAAAACGTATAAGTGTAAACGGGGCCTTAGTTTAAACTTAATGCTACGTTCCAACTGAATATTTATGGCAGCATCCCATGTATAACGGCAGATAAGAGACGGCAGCCAGATTAGTTTACATTGAGGAGCTCACGATAATAATGAACAATGTTCTTCCTCTACAAACAGGCCTATTTTTCTCCCAAATCTTGCGGGGTTTTTTTGGTTTGTGAAAGAAGAGTTTAATTTTCTCTCAAGGAGTGTTTTGTATTAATTGTCTCCATCAATTAAAACGAGAATTTCTTCATGACTGAGTTCTTCTCCCTGCTCTTTTCTCTTTCATGTGTAGGATATTTTTTTAAGTTGAATGTTTTGATAACTTCATGTGTATTTCACGCGCATTCACGGCTCACGATGCAAGTATGTGCATCGTCTGTTATAGTGACTGACTGTAACGTTATGTACTATAAAAATGTAATTTGTCATTTCATTTTCATAGGACATTATCAGATATTACGTCACTCAATGCGACTACACATGACTTTACGGAGAGCTTACGACCTACTAACTACAAATTTAGTTACAATCTAACTAGTAGTTACAAAGCCTCTAGTGTGGACTTTAAGTTCCAGTTTAAGAAAGAACTTACGATCAACTGGTGCAACCCTACCCAGTAGGGCTGCACGATTCTGGCTAAAATGAGAATCACGATTTATTTTGCTTAAAGGGGTGGTCCACAGTGTATTTTTAAGGCTTGGTTGTGTTTATAAGATACAATATAAAACGTTTTAATATCTTTTGCGAGTTTGTTATTTGAGATGTAGAACGCTCGGAAAGCAGCCGCATAGAGAGACACTGCACACGCTGCTGAAGATTGTGGCTGTTTACAGAGCTTTGACTGATAAATATAAATTTGTAGCTAAATTGTTAATGGTGCCAAACAGCATTTCCCGTTGTTTACCTCCTTGTTTACGTCCTCGTTAACGCTAGAAACTGTACCTGTAGTTGATCAATTTTAACAAATAAAAATACTTACATGTTGTGGCTCACAGTCCACAGCTTCGTCTGTTGGAGGAGTTTTAACCAAATCCAGCACTGAACTGGGAGAGATTCTGGAAGTTCTCCTTTGTCAAATGCTAAAGCTCTATTGTTCATATAATTCTCTGGAACATAATTAAAATTAAACTGTAAGCACTTCTGTCTTTGTGTCGCGTCCTTTGGAAGCCCAGAAACAGAACAAGCTCTGTGGAAATAGCAGCGTTTGGACGGCATTTTAGCTTTCTCTGCTGTAACATTACAGCGCCTCTGGCCACGCCCCTTCACTGCGCAGGGTGTGTGCGTGAGGTGAATGCACGTAACCTGAAGCGTTTGTGATCTCATCACCCCGGATGTATTTTTTTGTAGTCCCCAAATTCGTTTGCTGTAGGCTTTGCCAAGCTAACTCTGTAAAAGCCAATGTCTCCCTTTGCATTGAACTTTGAACATATTACATTCAGAGATGTTTATGTTCACACAGCTACATTACACATCAACTAAAGTTTAAAATATGATATCGTAGTTGACCACCCCTTTAAAATCAAGATCACGATTTTCTCACGATTCTGTAGATGTAAAATAAAGGTTAATATGAGTAGGCTATTATTATTGTTATTTCTCAAACATACGGTAAAACAACAATAATAATATTAGGCCTACGTGTAGGTCTACTGTTGGTTAAAATGCTAAGTTTTGTATAGACTTGCAATGGTGGATTTGAACAGACTTTAAATATGTCCTGGTTGTTATTTCACAGTAAAGTGATGACATCAGAATACAGCTATTCATAATTCTGAAGATTAATTATTATGTTTGAGACATATGCTTGTCATTTGTCATTGACAACATTATTAGATCATTTTTTCCACTGGTAAAATGAAACATTTGTCATTATCAGATTCCCTCTTGCATTATATTCAACATTATACAGGCTAGAGTAGTTATACTGACACAGTAAACATTTATTTTCATGCACAACACTTTGTGTTAGCTATGAAAGAAAAAACATATCAAATGCTTGCCGTAATCTTTAAAATAACTTTAAAATGCGTTATGATCATTTAAATGATGTGCGTGCCGGTTTTACTTTCACTGCCGAAACAAATTGAAAGTTATTTGCAACTTTATTACCTGTTATTCACAGCCTGTGCAGGTTCTGTTCACTAGTAATCATTTCGCGGGCACGTGCGTCCTCTCAGTAGTAAACAAACAGTGCGTCAGCTCACATGTGATTTTGCGGCCGCGAATATGTCATTACATGAAGACAGAAATGACATTTTTGGGTGAATTATACCTATAAATACAGTATGTGACACTTTTAACACCATGTCCATGTGGCTGAGGAACATATATAAAACAATGTGAAGACTTGTGCGACTGCCTTTATGCTTCTCTCCTGACCGTGAAAATATAATTGGCTGAATCGTAGAAAGGCTGAATTAAGATCGTTAGTAGGGTCGAATCGAGATTGCAATCTTTTTTCGATTAATCGTGCAGCCCTACAACCCAGAGCCATAGTTCACTGATAATCTATTCCAAAAGCAGCTTTCCAATCAAATTCTATTTAATCGGTTGATAATGACATCGAAATTTGTGCTGTTTGTGTAGCTCTCAGTGAATTACGGCTGTGTGTAATACATGCTGCACTAGAAATTACCACATGTGATTATTCCAAACTCACGTCATAACTTTAGTTATGTTTGAAATAATTCCTTCAGGAAGACGATTCTGTAGTCTTTTGTTTATTAGGCATGCTGAATCAATAAAATCAGTTTAATATTCTGTTTATTCAGCAACCGCTATGGGCATTTCCTGGGTTTCTTCATGGGTATTTGAAGTTTCTGTGAGAGCGCCCCAGGCCTTTTGAGGATCACACCATGCACATATTTATCAGTTAATGTTAAAAATTTGTTTTCTAATATAGAAAAGGAATATCTTTCTGGAACGTGACTGTTGCACTCTATCATGTGTGTGAATGCAGCTTGCTGACACCAAACAAACTGATGATCTAAAACTCAAGAAACTGTCCTGCAAAATTAATGATTAAAAACTGAGATCATTCTATGTGAACATGTGCAACTGACAAGAAACAACAAAAAATGATTATTATTATAAGCTGTACAGAGTGCATTAAGTTTAGCCAGTCTTGTCATACCTGTTCTACTCCTCCACTGAAGCCGATCTGGCTCAGGTGATTGACCAGGAGGGATTGTGGGTTTTCTGATGTGTCGCGGGCAAAGAGAAGCCAGCAGAACACAGGCACTTCTTGATCTGTCACCATTCTACGATGAAGCTCAATGGCTTTGGCCAGCATCAGGAACTTGAGTGCTTCCAGGAGACCATATTCCTCATCTTTACCTTGAAACACGCAATCACACAGATTCTGCTTGTCCTCTGGGCTCTCACAGGCCACTGCTGCTCTCCACTGAATAAGCAACACATACATTCACAAATACATCAGAAGAAATAAATGATGATATTTTTCACTTGCAGAACCACACAGAGTTCTGTCAAAACTGTAATTAACTTGCTTTGGTAGGAGATTATGTACTTGGACCAATCCGAATTAAGCACTCCATAAAGAGCTGTATAACACCGGGTAAAACTTTATTTTCAATGTCTCCTTTACACTTACATTAATTTTAAGTAACTTTGGAACTACATTTCAAAGTCATTGCTAGACTTTCTGCTTAAAATCTGCAAACACTTTATTTTGATGAACTCTTAACAGGCGTTCTTCTGTCTATAAAAGTTCTGCAAGTATGTCAATTTATTGCCTAACCCTAATCTAACAGTCTACTAATTCTCTAATAAGAGTGGTGTGTTGTTGTGAAGTTATGTACAGTACAACCTACAAAAAAACTGAAAAAAATGCACCGTTACACTGTTCCAATTTAACTGACTTATTCTTACTAGGATTGTCACAATACTAGAATTGGAGACCAATTGGTACAGAAATTTTAACAACGTCCATTTCCCGCGAACATTTATGCGCTGAGCCTGTGGAGCACGTTCTTAAACAGAGCTGATTTGCCGTTGTGTTCACGTGCTCAACAGAAATGACTGTGATTGGCCGTGAAGGTCATCAGTTCACTGAACTCACCGATGTTTACTGAGTGTAACCACAGATAGAGGGACACTGGAGTGTTTTAAAGCCGCGATTCATCAGCGGATCGCTCGTCTGTCAGCTTATAGACAAACCAGCTGATCGACGTGACTTTAAAACGCTCCAGTGTCCCTGTATCTGTGGTTACACTCAATAAACAGTGGTGAGTTCGGTGAACCGATGACGTTCACGGCCAATCACAGTCATTTCTGTTGAGCACGTGAACACAACAGCAAATCAGCGCTGTTTAAGAACGCGCTCCACATCGCATAAATGTTAGCGGGAAATTGACATTTTTACAAAATTTCAGTATCGATTGGTATGGAATTCCAGTATCGTGACAACCCTAATTCTTACTAGTCTAAAGGGATTTCAGAAATTGCCATTCACAATTGAAAAAAAGATAACCACCTGGGTGTACTTTATCCCTTATTTATTTATTTATTTACTTACTTGTACTTCAAATGTTATTTACTCCCACCTTTGATATACACTCACCGGCCACTTTATTAGGTACACCTTACTAGTACCCTTTTGCCTTCAGAACTGCCTTAATCCTTCGTGACATAGATTCAACAAGGTACTGGAAATATTCCTCAGAGACTTTGGTCCATATTGACATGATAGCATCACGCAGTTGCTGCAGATTTGTCGGCTGCCCATAATGCGAATCTCCCGTTCCACCACATCCCATTGGATTAAAATCTGGTGACTGTGGAGGCCATTTAGTACAGTGAACTCATTGTCATGTTCAACAAACCAGTCTGAGATGATTCGCGCTTTATGCATTGCGCGTTATCTTAGTAAGTAGCCATCAGAAGATGGGTACACTGTGGTCACATAGGGATGGACATGATCAGCAACAATACTCAGGTAGGCTGTGGTGTTGACACGATGCTCAATTGGTACTAATGGGCCCAAAGTGTAGCAAGAAAATATCCCCCACACCCTTACACCACCACCTCCAGCCTGAACCGTTGATACAAGGGAGGATGGATCCATGTTTTTATGTTGTTGACGCCAAATTCTGACCCTACCATCTGAATGTCGCAGCAGAAATCGAGACTCATCAGACCAGGCAACGTTTTTCCAATCTTCTATTGTCCAATTTTGGTGAGCCTGTGCGAATTGTAGCCTCAGTTTCCTGTTCTTAGCTGACAGGAGTGGCACCCGGTGTGGTCTTCTGCTACTGTAGCCCATCCGCCTCAAGGTGTTGTGCGTTCAGAGATGCTTTTCTACAAACCTCGGTTGTAACGAGTGGTTATTTGAGTTACTGTTGCCTTTCTATCTGCTCAAACCAGTCTGGCCATTTTCCTCTAACCTCTGGCATCAACAAGGCATTTGCGCCCACAGAACTGCCGCTCACTGGATATTTTCTCTTTTTTAGACCATTCTCTGTAAACGCTAGAGATGGTTGTGTGTGAAAATCCCAGTAGATTAGCAGTTTCTGAAATACTCAGACCAGCCCTTTTGGCACCAACAACCATGCCACATTCAAAGTCACTTAAATCACCATTCTTCCCCATTCTGATGCTCGGTTTGAACTGCAGCAGATCGTCTTGGCCATGTCTACATGCCTAAATACATTGAATTGTTGCCATGTGATTGGCTGATTAGACATTTGCATTAACGAGCAGTTGCACAGGTGTACCTAATAAAGTGGCCGGTGAGTGTATATAATGTGCCCTGCTAAATAAAAGTATTAATATGACAAACTTTAATGCTTAAATTAAAAATAAAAACTGTCTGGCAAAATATGGGTGAAATAATAATAATGAATAAAGTCATTAGGCATATATTATATACAATATGATTTAAATCATATCAAAATAAAACCACCTACTTTAACACAATTATTAAAACACAGACAAAAATAATCATGATGCTAAAATGATTATATTTTAAACATTTAGTTCTTACTGACAAAATTGTTAAAAAGTTGTGGTATTACTGTTAATTAGAGTGAATTTGGTGTTAAACACATTCATTTTATTTGAGCATTTGTAAATAAAGAGAAGAAATCAGAGCTTTACCTGAGTTTTAAGGAGATCCAAATAATATTTCAGTTTCTCCACAGAATTCTCCTCACTTCCCAACTTGCATTCTGGGGGAAAGACCCATCCACCAATCAAATGCTCCCGAGTTTCAATACTCTCTGGCAACTGAGAGAATAATCAGCAGCTGTCAATTTGAGCTAGAAAGCATATGTTATCATACCAATCATATGCAATCTGGAACAAACCAAAGTAAAATTTGCAGATATCCATCCAGCACTGTATTTTCTTACATCAGTGGATAACTAAGATCTTTCTCTGTTAACTCCCACAAAATCCGTTCGAAGGAACATTCCACTTTAGAACTACCCCATGGTACGGCAGCAAAGTTCCTTGATTATTATGCCAGTATAGTTCCTAGCCATGTTAACTTAGAAAATAGCAACTTTTCATGTTTCGTCGGTTTAAGTAAACAATGTATCAACAGAAGTATCAAGCTTTAAATTGGAAAATTATCAAAAGTCTTTTTTGAAATTTTGGAATGAGATGCTAATAGTCTAATCTGATTCAATGATCTATGCTAAGCTAAGCTAAAAGTGCTCCTGTCAGATCCAGAAATTGGCTGAATGGATTCAAAAATGGTAAAACCCAACTGTTTAACTCTAAAATGTAAAACTCTAAACTGTTTAACGCTAAAATGAGCGTAGTTCAAAAAAAGCGGAGTGTTGCTTTAATTACCAGCTAATGCCACATAGATAATGCATTTTCCTGACAATAGCCAAGCAAACAAAGACCCAGAGAATTACATGTGTGAAAGTCTCACTTGCAGTTTTCTCTGCTTTTTCTAGCCATGTAGCACAGACGACGACTACGATTATTACTATTATTATTATTATTACTACTTGTACTACGACGACGACTACTACTACTACTAAATAATAATAATAATAATCATAATCATCATCATCATCATCATCATCCTAATAATTTTGATAATGAAAATAATAATAAACAAGGTCTTCTACGTTATAGCTGGCCACATTCCCAATGATGAATAAACCCTAATATAAATCCAATGACATCAACTGAGCTCTATAAGAATACTCTGGTCTCCTCACCAATAGAAAGCCTTCGTCCTGCATCCAGGTGGGCATGTTTGTGCTGGTTGCCAGCACCTGGTACAGTGTGGCACGTAGGGCACAGTAGTTATCACCTCTGACTCTCCTCAGACCACTGAAGCTATGAGACATCTCATTGTAGCCCTGAAACAAACATAATCAAGCATGTCAGCATTTACATTTTTCCTTAAAGGGGATTTAATTGCTTGATCTACTTTACAGTATTACAAGATTACAGTAGTCCACATTTGATCATAAAAGTATTTCAAAATTGTCCTGAGACAAGAATGGACGTTGTTCAATAGTTTTAGGACAAATTTGATGAAAGGTTTGGATCTACTTCAAATGTTGACTACTGTATGAACAAACAAATGTTTTAGCATACGCACAAAACAGACAAATATTCACCATTTAATTTGTTTGGTTGTTTATTTCCATTTTCTTTTTGTATCTAAGCAAGGTTATTATGGTTATTATATTGCTATCAATTTCAGTTTAGTTTTAGGACGGTTAGTTTTTATTTTGTGAACAGATTTCCAATTAACTTTTACATATTTATTTACAGTTTTAGTTTTAGTGATGATATAACTATTAAACCTGTAAATATAGTTTAGCAGAGTTAAAGGAACACTTCCAGTGTAAACCAGAGGTAAGTTTAATGTTTGTAGAGTTTACATTTACTCTTGTGCAAATTTCTTAATAATAAAAATAATAATCAATAATCCAAAATCATACAGTATTGCAACTTAAAAATATAAAAATAACAAATATGAAACATTAGACAAGCTTTACACAAGCTAGTTTACATTTTAGGCAGGTGAAGAAGCAGTTTAAATCAAATCAATGTTTTTCTATATATACATGAACTTGACTGATGTGTTTGGGTGTTATACTTGATGTGCAAAAAGCTCCATCTACAGGTACTTCCCTTAACAGCCACAGGTCAGATTTTCCACCACAGAATGAGCGCTTACTTTTTCTGAAAAAAAATTTTATTGAGCAAATGTATTTTTGCTCATTATTATTTTAGTTTTTAAGTAACTGCTATTACATTCATTCAGTTTTTTTAAATATTTATATTTTATTTTTTTTATTTTATATTTTTTGAATAGTAGTTTTAGTCATAGTTTGTTTTCCATTTATGAAAATAACCTTGTTTGCAAAACACTTCTTTCTGCACCATTAGGGCCATAACACTCCAGGCCCATGGTTGACCATCATCAGCTATTTTCAATTTAGTTTGAGGACAGAAGTTCTGTCTGGCTGCTGTTATTGGCCAAGGTCTGCCCTAAAGGCCACCTGACCAACATATTAAGTAACCAATCACCAACTTTCATTTACATACAGTTGAAGTCAGAATTATTAGCTCACCTGTTCAATTTTAATTCTTTTATATTTTTCGCCAAGTTCTGTTTAACGGAGAGAAGATTCATTTCTTTTAACTGATTTCTTTTATCTTTGTCATAGTGACAGTACATAATATTTTACTAGATATTTTTCAAGATAATAGTATTCAGCTTAAATTGCAATTTAAAGACTTAACTAGGCTAATTAGGTTAACTAGGCAAGTCATTAAGCAAGTCGTTATAATAGTTTGTTCTGTAGTCAATCGAAAAAAATCTTTATTGCTTAGGGGGTTAATAATATTGACCTTAAAATGGTTTAGAAAAATGAAAACGCTTTTATTACACCCAAAATGAAACAATTAAGACTTTCTCCAGAAGAAAAAAATATTATCAGAAATACAGTGGAAATTTCTTTGCTCCATTAAATATCACTTGTGAATTATTTGAAAAAGGATAAATATTGCACATGAGGGCTAATAATTTCTCAAGTTATATTAAAGAGTCTATGCTGTAAATATCACATACTTCTAAAAACAAAAGGAAAAAAGAAAAAACAACGGCTTTGTTTTAAGACAAACCAAAACACATTTCACAGTAATCTAACTTACGAGCTGACAATTTCAACACTTCCAAAGTGTTTTCCATCAGCTAATCTCAGGCCACTGTTGGTCAGTTTGTACACTGTGTTCTGCACCATCAGAATATGTCACATTTTGGGGGACTGAGCATGTAGAAGTGACATCAGTAGCTCAGACAGATTAAGATGATTGTGAGACAGAACACTCAGACAAACCAAGACAAACAAACAAACAAGACAAACCAATGCGTGAGTACAAAAGCGACAGCAATGAAAGTAAGCAAACGAGAAAGACGAGTGAATAAAAACAAAAGTCGGTTCTCATTTTATGTCTTCTTAGCAAAGGATTCACAATGCAATGGCTTTCTGGAATTAGGACAGAAGCATGTGTTCAAGTTTACTGTAGTCTCTGGCTGCATCCAGCAGCACTTGTTTTGAATTAGTAATTACATTACAACTGTTAAAAAAGTATGTCTATACAGTATATCTGTGCTATATGAATGTATTCTGGCCTAATGGAATAGTAACATGTGCATTCATTCATTCATTTTCTTTTCGGCTTAGTCCCTTTATTCAGTGGAAAAAACCGCCAACTTATCCAGCACGTTTTACGCAGCGGATGCTAGTAACATGTCCATTGTATGCAAATTTTACAATCGTGCCAGAAGCAGTAGGATATCATACCTTTTGTTTTTATGAGTTATGTAAACGTAGACATACTACTTTTATCATATAATGTCTTTGCCTAGGGCGGCACGGTGGCTCAGTGGTTGAAACTGTTGCCTTACAGCAAGAAGGTCGCTGGTTCGAGTCTCGGCTGGGCCAGTTGGCATTTCTGTGTGGAGTTTGCATGTTCTCCCCGTGTTCTCTCCAGGTGCTCCGGTTTCCCACACAGTCCAAGGACATGCGCTATAGGTGAATTGAATAAACTAAATTGGAAATAGTGTGTGTGTGTGTGAATGTGATAGCGTAAGGGTGTTTCCCATTACTGGGTTGCAGCTGGAAGGGTATCCGCTGCGTAAAACATATGCTGGAATAGTTGGCGAATCATTATTGACCACTGCCTGTTTAAAGACCTTGATTAAGCTTTGTGATTTTGGACTATACCTTTTGGAAAACTTGTTTAAGGGAATTTAATTATTTAACAAGAAGTGTGTATTGTTTATTATTTTGGCCTTGTTGGTCCGTGAAGATATTCCCATACAAATCATTCAAACACTTTTACCATATCTCTCAGGTTTGACACATTCTTTATATATATATATATATTACTTACAATAACAAACCCATTTCTGTTACGGCTTAACCCCTAGAGGTCATAACAGAAAATTGGGGACTCGTTCCTTTAGAGCAGGGGTTCTCAAACTCGGCCCTGAAGGTTCGGTGTCCTGCAGATTTTAGCTCCAACTTGCCTCGGATGTTTCTAGAAAGTCTTGATTAGCTAGCCCAGATGTGTCTGATTGGGTAAATCACGCTAAAGCTAATACGGCTTCACTACGCAGTCGTTTTCCATCTGCACTTTTTCTTCGATTTTGGATTGGTGTGTAATATTATTTATATGTTATTTATTTAAAACAATGAGCATATTTATATACTATAAAAGTATCAAATCTCAGAAAAAAATACAAAGTTAGATCACCTTTCTTATGAGAGCACTTTTGGCTGTGCTCCCTTTCCATTCTCGTTTACTGTAGGCCAGTATGTCCACAGCTGGTGCTAAGCTACATCTGGTCTCGACACCAGGAACTAGACAAGAAGACAAAAAAAAGGACAGTTTTCAGATATTAATATAGGTTTCGATTGTCACTAACAGTTTTTAGTGACAGCAATATTAGCATACAAACACTGATAGTGCTATAATTCTGACATAAATGAATCTGTAGTACTTGTGAGCTCTAGTAGTGGTTTGGATGGCTTGTTATTGCTGGATCCCATTTCAATCTCCTCAGCTCCCAGATACAGATCTGCACTCCTACAACATAAAGAGGAACTGTCATGCATATTTTTTTCCACTATGACGTCTAATATGGAGAGCTAAAACTGTTATATTAACATACAACATGTACAAATCACATGCAGATAATGATTCGTCATGAAGGGCAAGACTAACTGTGTCTTTTCATGATTTTTGTTCTTTTAGATCAGTTTTTTACTTGCTACAGTATATCAGTCGATTGTTGATTATTTAAATTGGATTGTTCCAGTTGTATAATTGGTCAAAAATTGTATCTGTGTTTAGTTATAGCTATGATTGCATGTTAATATACCAGAGACTGATTATTAACTTTATTCACACATGGAACTGTATTTTATATTTATAATCTATGTTTTATGTTCTACAGAATTATTCATTACAATTTATATGTATTATTTATATTTTCTTCAGTTCTACAGGATTTTAGTGCCAAAAGTAAAAATAATAAATAAATAAATAAATAACAATATAATTAATTAATTAATTAATTAAACATTTCATAAACATATATATATATATATATATATATATATATATAAATATATATATAATTAAAGAAATTGAAATACACTGTGCAATTGCAGTTGTAATATTTAACATTTTAATAAAATAAAAATTTTAATATTACATTACATTAAATTTGCCTAATTAAAAATCTTAATAGATCAATTTGGATTTTTTTTAGGTGGCACCGGCACTAAAGCACTAAAATAAAAAAATATATATAAAATATAATCGTGTATAAGGCATGTACTGCAGGTTTTAAATTTAAAAAATACACATTTTTAAAGCAAACTTTGGCTTCAAAATTTTAAATAACTCTTTGCGTAGTTAAAAACATGCAGTTTAGGTTATAAAGAATACAAGAAAGAAATACTGAAGAGGTTTAAAGACACTCTTGTGCTTCCATTTATTTATCTAATTATCAATTAAAGGGATAGTTCACCCAAAAAATTCTAATTCTGCCATCATTTACTCAAACTTGTTCAAAACCTATTTGAGTTTCTTTTTTCTGTGAACACAATAGAAGATATTTTGAAGAAAGCTGGACGCTGGCACCCATTGAATTCCTTAGTATTTATTTTTGTTCCTACTATGGAAGACTATGGGTACCAGCAACCAGCATTCTTTAAAATATCTTCTTTGGTGTTATAAAGGAATAAAGGACTCATGAATGTTGAAAATCACATGAGGCAGAGTAAATGATGAGATGTTCTATATTTGTGGGTGAACTATTGCTTTAATTCTGGTGTCCAGACATTATCTGACCATGTGTTTTCCGAAACCACTGCTGGAAAAACTGAACTAAAGACTGACACATACTCATCCAGTGTCTCCTGCACTTCCTCCACATTCTCTTCTGGCTTTCTTATGACCTGAACCTCCACTGAGGTACTGCTGAAAATGGTCTCTGATATTTGGGTGCCGGAAGTGCCTTCTTTTTCTTCATTTTCCTGGGTAACACTAGTTTCCTCTTCCTCTTCGTCCTTTTCTTCTTCTGTTTGCTGAGGTCCAGTCTCTGCAACATCTTTTACAACTTCTTTTAGTAATTCTGCCTCGCTCGACTCCGTAACTTCAGCTTTGGCTTCAGTGTCTTCTACAGCAACAGAATCACTGTAAATACAAAATGACTAAGTGCCAATTCTGATGAAGAAAGCACAATTTGATCACTCGCTACTCCACAATAAAGGCTTGTTTATATCAATGATAGAATTACATCATTATGCTGAAATGTAATATTTTTCACCAATGTTTATCAAGCATTACTTGCATTTAATATGCTTTTCACTCATATAAAATAACTGTAAATTTAATTTGATTTGAACATCAACATCTACTTGAGACATATGCATTTTAAATTGCGTTTTCATTTTTAAAAATACTTTTAAATACAACATATTGCAAATATCACTGCATAAAGTGCATATTAATACTACTGTTCAAAAATGCATTGAAATATAGCAAAAATATGAATACTAATTGAAAGCGTTGTCTTTATATATATTATTTACTGAAAATTAAATTCTTTATCCATTTCTCAGTGAGCTAATAGTTTTTGGTTCATTTAAACAAAACAGTTCTATTAAACAGTTATATCCATTAAAATAAGAGTTTGGTTACCAAACATTGTATTTGGTTACCAAACGAATGTATTATCTTTCTGTTCTTTAGGAACTTAGTAAGTTAAAAAAATAAACAAATTCAAAAAATAAATAAAATACATAATTATTAATATATTTTAAACTACAAAATGTCAACCAAATGTTATATTTTTTTGTTTATCTTGATTTGTCTTGTTCTTTAAATTGTATTTAATATTTCCACCAGAATATTAAAAAGGGCGTACTAATTATTGGACTTTTTTGTTAAATTAGTTTTGGCTTTGGTACTGATTAATATAAAGTATATGCACAAATATATTATTGTAAAGCATCCTGTAAAAAATATTAATTAGGGGGGGGGGTTGTACTCATTTATGCTGAGCACTGTGTGTGTGTATATACATAGAGTAGAAATCATCCTACTATGACAATTTGTTTCTCAAGAAACATTTCTCGTTATTATCACTATAAAAAGTAGTAAACAAAAAAGAGGAACTGCTCAGACTGTCTAAATGTTGCCATACCAGAGCCCTTAAACTATGTCAAAGGTCACTATGCACTACAATCACAAATTCCCAAAATATGAATGATAGGAATGTGTTCAGACATCTTTTTTTACAATTGTAAAAACAACTGAATACATACTTAACCAAAATAACCTAACCACACACCAATAAATACTTCACATAAACATTAGTATCACAGAAAGTACACAGAATTTAACAAATCCGTTTAAATAAGCAATGTCTCATCTAGGACAACATTAATCTAGAATAATGATACAATTTTATATCATAGGTTTCTATTTAATAGCTAGTTGTTTGGCCTGGCATGACAAATAAGCATTTGTTACTTCATCATTGCTATTAAGAGAGGTCTGATCATACTGTATCATACTAACTACTGTACATTTAGTAAGTGAACACTTCTGAATGCAAACTGAGTTTTTTACACCACCTAATGGTAATAATGGTGAACTGCAGAAAGGACGTACCTCATCGTCTCAGTGGGTCTGCTTTGTTCAATGGGGCTTGATGGTAAAGAGGCACATGTGGAGTCCAGGCCATTCTGAGTGGGTTCTGTAGCTTCACGCTTCTCCTCTGCAACTTTCTCACTCTTCTCTTGATCAGTCATTGAGCCTGAGACTTCAGGTTTGTCCAACTCAATAGTGCTGTAATAGAATACAAAGACTTTTTAAAATATACACATGAACCAAAGTTATATGGGGTTATTAAAACTAGTCAACATTTAAAGTGGATCAATTTTTCAAAATCGTCAAGAACAAGAATGGATGTTGTTCAATAGTTTTACGACAACTTTGATCAAATGTTTTGATCCACTTGAAATAGTGACTACTGTATATATGGGTAGTTGACAAATATAGGAAGTAAAAAAAATGGTAAAACACCACATTTGAAGAAATATATTTATATAGGTATATTTATGGTGTTTGAAATCTGATGTCTGAGAAAATATAATGGGTCACGTAATGGGCTTCACCGGGTGCTTCCATCACATGAGCTAATTAACTAATGAACTAATTAAGGTTTTCTATGGAATTTTCCATTTAAAATTACCATATAGTGTAACACCAGAGGACATGGTTTTTAATGACAAAATATATCAAGTTTATAAGATTTAGAAATATACTGTATGGGTGAAAAAATTATTGCCATTTACTAAAATAGCAACTTGCAAAATTAGGCCTTTTCCCAGTGATGGGTTGCAGCTGGAAGGGCATCCGCTGTGTAAAACATATGCTGGATAAGTTGGCGGTTCATTCCACTGTGGCAACCCCAGATTAATAAAGGGACTAAGCTGAAAAGAAAATGAATGAATGAATGAAAATTAGGCCTGAGGTATTGATTTAATCCATAAGAGCTGTAATTTACTGATGCTGAGACAGAGATTTGTCTCAAAAATGTAAAAAAAAAAATGTAATACCATAGCGGTTTTTATAACAAGAGGTCGATAGAGGACAAAGCAATGTTTAACTATTTACTGCATTTCTGATATTGAAAATGAAATCCCATGTCAACAACCCATATATATATATATACAGTGCTCAGCATAAATGAATACACCCCATTTTGAAAATGAATATTTTTATCCATTTCTCAGTGAATATAGGTAATATATTTTGGTCCATTTGAACAAAACAGATTTATTAAACAGATATATTTATTAAAATATAGTTTTAGTCTCCAAACATCTTTAGAAATAGAAAGATAATACATTTAAATTCAAGCAAAATATTGCAAAAAAAAAAAAATGTAATTTGTTTTTGTTTCTCTAGATTTTTGCTCTTTTTAAAAAAAAAATAATAATTGTAATATTTTTCCCTAACATATAAATTTGAGCTACAAATTTTTGGACCGTTATTGTAAACTATTTTGTTAGATTAGCTCCAGATTTGGCTTCGTTACTGACTAATCTAACGTATATGCACAAATATAATATTGTAAGCTTCCTATAGAAAATATGAATTTAAATGAGAGATTTGTGAGGGGTGTACTTATATATGCTGAGCACTGTATTTATAAATATTTATTATTTTTTTATTTCTTTCTTTTCTTTCTCATTTTCATTTAGTTTAACTTCATGTACTAAAATAACTAAAACTAGAATAATAGTTAAAATAAATCAGAATATATAAAAAAGTAAATAAAAATACTGTAATATAAAAAAGTAACAAAAAAGTAACAATACATACATATATATATATATATATATATATATATATATATATATACACAAATATACACACACACATTTTATACTGTTTACACAATTAATACAATACAGATAAAAATGATAAACTTTCACAATGACACAGTACTGCAATGTCAGGTAATCTCAACTTTCTATCAGTTTATCCAACCAGTCTGTTGCCCACCTCTAAAAGTGATGATTGATTATATATATATCATTTACCTTTCAGTTTGTGCTGAGAGTTGACTCTTGGTTTCCAAGGCTTCCTCATTTGGTTTCTGAACTGCATCTTCTTTCTGAGGCAGCTTTTCTACCACCACAACATCAGCACTTCTTTCAATCTCACACTTCAGACTCTCAGAGTCTTTTACTAGACCGTTCTCAATGCCAGAAGAGACTCCATTGGAAACATCTACACCTGGGGATTCAACTTCCTGTGAAAGTTCCTGAGTTTGAGAAGCTTCAGATGTTTCTCGCTTCTGTTCTTTCTTCTCAAACTGGACATCCTCTGAAAGTTTCTCCTCCACTCCAACTGTTGGTTCAATCATGGGTTCTTCAGCAGTGACTTCAGCTACGCTTTTTTCAATAACAACTGACTCATTAGGTTGACCTAAAAGGCATAATTCTGGTTCATTGCTACTGTTCTCCATTAGTGAAACGTGTCCAGTGTTACTGAGACCAGCATCTTCACTGGTGTCATTCAAAGCTTGTTCCACTTCCTTCTCATCTGCAATCATCTCCACATGTGTTTCAGGCTCTGGTTCGGGCAAGTTCTTTTCAGCTTTTACCTGAGTAAGCGTGATCACCTCTTCAACAGGTGCTTGTTTAACAGGTGTCTTCTCAGCAGGTGTGAGTGTTGAGTCTGAACTTGTTGGAGCAGCAGCTGCATCACTTGTCGGAGCAGCTGGGATGTTCCCCTCTTCAGCTGACCCTTGCTGAGTCTCTATCTCCACTTTCACTGAGGCAACGGTTTCCGCAGGTGCTTCGACAGTTTTGTGAGGTGCTTCAGAGGCTTCATCTGCAATGTTTTGGAGTTCTTCGGTCATTGTTTTTGGCGTTTCGACAGCTGAGATTAGAACGTCTGTTTTAGGTGAAGCATTGTGATTAACTTCAGCAGAAAGAGAAGCTTCTGTGTGCATCAATGATATGGTTTTAGAGTAAGAGCTCTGTGCTTTGAGAACTTGAGCCTCGGCAACTGGCTGCTCAGTTACAATGTGTTCATCCTTCAGCTGTGAGGTTTTTAGTTCTTCATTCCTGCTGAGAGATTTCAAATGCTTTTAAGTCAATTGTGTTATGGAAAAAACATGGGAAAAAACAACATTCACTAGTTTGATGTACTACTAATATCACAATGCAAAGCTCTCTGCAGACCATCCACAAAAACTAAAATAAAAAAATATGTGCCACTGAAGTAAAACATTCAGATACTGTTACAATACTAATATTAAGGTTATGAGGACAGTATTCATCTTCATTTTTAGTTCATGTTAGTAAACAGATGCTTGAAATGTGGCCTTCGAATGACAGGTTGCTATCAAACATCACCCCCAAATGTTTGACTGACGACGAGGACTATTTGTGAGAGAGTTTTAGAGGTTTCTTGGGGGGGGGGGGGGGGGGTCCAATAAGTTTCAGTCCAAAATTTTGTAATATAAAGTTTTTAGTCATCCTATTTTTAATATCAGCTATAGCATCTATTAGTTTTGTGAGTTTGTACAAACTATCAGATTGTGGAGTAACATAACAGTGACATAATAAAACTGACATAATAAAAATGTAAACTAACTGTTTTTTTAAATGACATTGCCTAGTGGTAGCATATATAATGTTAAAAGCAAGGGACCAAGAACTGAGCCTTGTGGTACCCCACAGTGTACTTTTGATTGATATGATGTCTCTTTATTAACTGATACAAATTGATAATGTTCTGATAGGTAAGGCCTGAACCAAGCCAATGCTGTTCCAGTAATATCAATATAACTAAGTAATTAAGTGATATACTTAAGTATAAACATATTTAACACAAAAAGTTAGTAAATAAATAAAAGGGATGGTTCATCCAAAAATGAAAATGTAAAGTTTACAGGAATTTAGTTTAGTTTATTCACACTCAAGCCATCACAAAAAGGTGTAGGTGACATTTTTCTTGAGTAGAACATTAAAGACTGAATCTGTGGTCCTTGGTGATTCATTTAATGCGAGTCAATGGTTACATGTTTTTGAGATTACAATGTTCCATTACATTACATCAATGTTCATTTTTGTAAATGGTCATGTTCGTTTTGCTTCATAAGACCTCAAAGTATCATCAGGAGTCTCTGTAAACATTTTGTACTCATCTGTATGTGTTTATTTTTAATCTAAAAAATGGGTGACCATTGACTTGCATTATATGAATTACCAAGGACCACGAATTCAGCTAAAAATCTTCTTTAATGTTCTTCTGAAGAAAGAAAATTCACCTACTTCTTCAATGGACTGAGGATGAGCAACTTTACATTTTCATATATATAAATAGATTTATATAAAATCAAATCAAATTTTGCCTAAATTAATTGCTCTCATTTAAAAAACGAGGCTACTGTAGCAGAAATGAGCATGTTTTATGAAGTTTAAGATCCATGTTCAATAAAATGTTAATAAAATTGAAAATGGTTATTAAAAAAAAAAATATATATATATATATATATATATATATATATATATATATATATATA
>CAIGQV010019124.1:2295950-2351251 GCA_903798115.1 Danio jaintianensis | reverse complement strand
ATATATATATATATATACACACATACATACATATATACATATATACATACATACATATATATACACACACACACACACACAAACACACATTTAAATCAATAATCATATTCAAATGATGGGCTAAAAAAAATCTGTGGAAATCTAATTTCTTCACACATAGATTCCATGTGGGCATAATTATTAGCATACATGGTATGGTGATCTTGTTAAGAGTTTACATAAGTTGTAAAGAAGTGAAAACAATACTAGGAATTCCTATTACGTCACACAAACAAAGATCTGCAGCAAAGATAGATATTATCATCTCTGACTGAATTGAACTGTAATGGGCAAAACGAAGACAAAAATCCGAGACCAGGTACACTTAAGAATTTTGTTTTAGTCACCATGTCCTGTTGATGGTTTGTTTACATGCTTTTAATCTGTGTTATGTTTATATTTCAGTCAAAATCAGAAGCAGACTGAGCCTGCTGAAAAGTGTTTAGTGCGTAACATGGTTGGAGATCAGTGTTCACACACCACTAACAAACGAGAAGTGGTAGAGAGGAAGTCAGTAATTTTCAGTGTAGAGTAGCATAAGGGCTATGTGGAGTTCAGAATGCATAGAATGCAATGATCTGACTAGATGTATTTTAGTCAAAAAATTGAGCTTCAGGTTAAAAATACCAGTATATATTTTACTAAATGTTATTAACATATTGTAACATACTTTCATTAAAAGAGAATGTTTTAAATATTTATGGAAGACGTATCTTACAATCTTTTAATTCTAAACTAACTGTTCATTTCACTAAAGAATATTAATTTATCATTGGAAAAGGTATCACGTGATATTCAAATATTGATCATTTTACCATGCCGATAATTGGAAGGTTTACTTAAATAAACCTCTAAAATAAAGCAGCAAATTTACATTTTCAAATCTATTTTGCACGAAGAAACAAAATCACTAACTATCTGAATGTCTAGGTTTTCCCTTGTCAGTGTACATTGTTTCATAATAGGTGTAAAAAGTTTAACAAGAAAGCATTCATAAAAGTTAAAGTAGAAGATTCTTACTGTGTGTGTGCGTTTGGGTGCGCGAGTGTGTGTTTGAGCGTCCCTATAGTTTTTGTGGTTTACGAATGGTTTTATAGCTGGCAGGTCAAAATTGTCCCTAAATGTGAACAGTCTTCACATAAACAAGGAAATAAGAAAAGGATTAATTTTTTATAATGTTGAGGGTCATTTTTTTTTTAAAGTCATCAAACTTAAAGATAAAAAAAAACTTTTTATTTTATTTTAACTGGCAACATTTTATAGTTTACTGTGTTTTGTGTAATGCAATGACATTCATACTTTTAACTACCAGAGCGTTCTGAGAATGTAAACAGTTACAATAAATGAACCTTACTACTGCAATTCTGTTTGCTAGTATTGTTGTTTAATCTCATTATCATGCCATCGTCATGTGATTGTCCCTCAACTATGTATAATAACAGTAACGCATAATAATTTAAATTATTTTAAAATTACTGTAAAATTAAGTGTCACTGCCAGTAAATAAATCTAAAAGGCCGCCAAGTACACAAATATAATTAGTTCTCACTGATAGGTGTTGGTGTACTAAAAACACCCTGAAATAACGACAAATAAGACAAAAGCACCTACTTACCTCATGATTCCTTTGAGCTGACCGATGGCTGTCAATTTAGTGGCTCCTTCTCTGTATCCCATGTTGAAACCAGCCTGTAGTGACGCTTCTTTCCCTGCATCAATGCCTTCTCTGAAACCATCCTGACAGAAAACCACATGGCAGTCGTTTCTAGACTGCGCTGCTTTCTCTAGCTATACACCCTGATTGTTGCTTTTGTGTCACCGGTTTTTGTAAAGACTTACGATCAACATATGAACGATCTCATTTACATTCGAAAAAAATAGTAGATTAAAAAAACGAATTGAGTACACAAAACGATTTCAGTAAAAGCTGTCGAAGGTTAGACGTTCATAAATGACTGTTCACATACCTTTACGCGTTTTTCCATGTTGTATTTCCATTCTTTGTTCTGCAGACTAATATCATCCACATCCTCGTCGAACACCTCCTCGCTAGAAGCCACTGATTTCAGCCACGACATGATGTTTCCAGTCGACGAATGGCGACGGTTAATCTCACTGACTGCGAACTCAACCTACAGAAGGCGTCCGATGAGTAAAAGATGCTTGTTTCGGCCTTTGACAGGAACCATAAACCATATTCACATCCACGTGGTCATGTGACTGACGTCATCAGAATGCATATTAAGCGCTTTTCTTCTTCTGGTCGCTTCTGGGCGTATTGGCTCAATATATCGCCCCTGCTGGTCTGCCCGTGAAGAGCATAATTTTATTTAACCTGGGATGTCACAAACATTTAACATGATAGCCTACTTCTGTACAATATCCTGAAATTTCGCTCAATATTGAATCTCTTAAACTTATTAATAATAATAAGAAGAAGTTGCTTAAAGCTTATGATAATCGTTTTTCTTGGTGATTGAGGCTTTGTAAAGTTTTTTCTTTCTCTCTTTTCTCACGTTTGTTAATGCATTTTTTTTTTATTCAATGCAGTGATGTTATTTTTCATGTATGCAATTAAAAAGAACATTCAAATTAAATTTAATTTAATTTAATTTAAAAAAAACAAGAACAGTGATTTTTGCATACCTAGTCCGTAAACTTTTCCTCTTATTTGTTTTCTTCATTCATTCATTCATTCATTTTCTTTTCGGCTTAGTCCCTTTATTAATCTGGGATCGCCACAGCGGAATCAACTGCCAACTTATTCAGCATATGTTTTATGAAGGATGCCCTTCCAGCTGCAACCCATCACTGGGAAATCTAATTTAAAAATTCATCATCATTGTTATATAATGTATATAAATATATAATGTAAATAAGAATAAAATAAAATATCAAGCTAAATAAAAAAACAAATAAAGAAAACTATTTGTATATAATTATTAAATAACCAATACACATTATAATAATTCATTCATTTTCTTTTCGGCTTAGTCCCTTTATTAATCTGGGGTCGCCACAGCGGAATAAACCGCCAACTTATCCAGCATATGTTTCACGCAGCAGATGCCCTTCCAGCCGCAACCCATCACTGGGAAACACCCATACACACTCATTCGCACACATACACTACAGACAATTTAGCTTACTCAATTCACCTATACCGCATGTCTTTGGACTTGTGGGGGAAACCGGAGCACCCGGAGGAAACCCACGTGAACACGGGGAGAACATGCAAACTCCACACAGAAATGCCAACTGACCCAGCCGAGGCTCGAACCAGCAACCTTCTTGCTGTGAGGCGATTGTGCTACCCACTGCGCCACCGCGTCGCCCCCACATTATAATAATGCACTATATAAAAATGTTCAATTAAATAAAATAAAGGCTATAACATATATGAAGAAACATGATTGAAACAAACAAATACAAATTAGATTAATCCAAATATGATGTACATTAATTAAGCAAATGAATAAATAAATGAAAATAATAAGATGAAAGGAAGGTAATATTTATTCATTCATTCATTTTCCTTCAGCTTAGTCCCTTATCGGGGGTCACCAAAGCGGAATGAACCACCATTTATTCCAGTAAATATTTGGTGAATTGAATAAACTAAATTGGCCATAGTGTATGTATGGATGTTTCCCAGGACTGGGTTGCAGCATCCAGGCATCCGCTGTGTAAAACATAGGCTGGATAAGTTGGTGGTTCATTCCGCTGTGGCCACCCCTGATGAATAAAGGGACTAAGCCGAAGGAAAATGAATGAATTTCATTTCATTTAATTTTCCTTCAACTTAGTCTCTATTTCAGAGGTCACCACAGCGGAATGAACCGCCAACTATTCCGGCATATGTTTTACGCAGTGGATGCCCTTCCAGCCACAACCCAGTACTGGGAAACACCCATCCACTCCACATTCACACACCCACTCATACACTACGGCCAATTTAGTTCATCCAATTCACTTGTCTTTGGACTGTGGGGGAAACCGGATCACCCAGAGGAAACCCACGCAAACATAAGGAGAACACAGAACTGCCAGCTGACCCAGCCTGGACTCAAACCAGCGATCTTGCTGTGAGGTGACAGTGCTAACCAACCACCGCCCAGAAAGGTAATATATAAATAAAAAACATTATAAAAACAAAAATTAAAAGACCTACACTGTAAAAAACAACAACTAATTTTACAGATTATATCTCTAAAATTTTTACAGTATTTTTTGTCATATCAAATTATATTCAAATGACAAATAATCTCTCTAAATTAACAGTTAGACTTTCATTTTAGGTACTTTATCATTAAAGACAAATTACTGTCATTTTTGTTTTTTATACAGGGAAATTACTGTATTATTTATACAGTATTTTTTCTGTTATTTTAAATTATATTCAAAACTCTGTAGAAATTACAAACAATATCTGTAAATTAACAGCTTGACTGCTATTTTATGTATTATATAATTAATGACAAATTACAGAAATTTGTCTGTTTTATACAATAAAATCGCCATATTATTTACACAGTGTTATTTCCTGTTTTTTTAAAGTACATTTAAAATTATGTAAAATTAAAGTAATAAATTGTAATTACTTGTGCACCTCGCTAGACTAAGGTGTATGACCATGCTAACATTTTTTTTTGCAGATTCAAGCTGATTTATTTTTTTATTTTTTTGAGACTTTGATTACCACTAAATTTGAATTATGCTGAAAAAAAGACCGTTATGAGTGGGTTAACATTAATAAGTAAAGTTTTTCACATACTGGAAAATGCTCAAGTAAAAGTTAGATTTTGCCAACTGCTTTCAATGTCACTAGATGACATCATAAAGGAAAATTCACTGATGTAGATATAAATATCAGTGGGCAAGATGAGAATTTAAACAAGGTTTGTCAAAGAAGTTGCTATTTGTCCCTAAACATTTGAAAAAAAGTTTCAAAAGGTGTGGGGATGTTGCTAAATCTAGCTTCAAATTTGCTAAATTGGCAACACAGAGTCCCTGGAAGAAAGACATGGGCAAAATATAAACAAAAGCTGTAAAGGACCTTGTCATAAAGTGCAACCTGAGACAGAATGCTACTGCAAACACGTGTCATTTGAGTAACAAATGATAATGCAAGCAATTATTGTTGAATTGACAATTTATTGTTAATGTAAGCAAACAAGTGTTGCAGTAGAGAGAGGACTAAGCCTAAACCAACAGGTTGTAACAGTGCAACACATGAAGGGGAAAATATAAATTGACAAAATATAAGTTGACATTTTAAGGCATGTGTTTTTAAAGGAAAGACCACTCGTTTGTTAAAATACACTGGTTCGAGCCCCAGCTTGGTCAGTTGGCATTTCTGTGTGGAGTTTGCATGTTCTCCCCATGTTCACGTGGGTTTCCTCCGGGTGCTCCGGTTTCACCCACAAGTCCAAAGACATGCGCTATAGGTGAATTGGGTAAGCTAAAATTGTCCGTAGTGTATGAGTGTGAATGAGTGTGTATGGATGTTTCCCAGTGATGGGTTGCAGCTGGAAAGGCATCCGCTGTGTAAAACATATGCTGGATAAGTTGGCAGTTCTGTAGAAGCTCTGTAGAAGCTCTGTCACGAAAACAAATTCCTCGTATGTGTGAACATACCTGGCAATAAAGCTCTTTCTGATTCTGATTCTGATTCATTCTGCTGTGGCGACCCCTGATTAATAAAGAGACTAAGACGAAAAGAAAATGAATGAATGAATGAATGAAATAAATTAACTTTTCCATGACATAGTAATTTATTGAGATGCACCTGTATATATACACAAATCATCTAGTTTTCAAATAAGCCTGATTGATTTGCTGGATCAGGGCGTTGCACCTAAACCAGGGCTGCCAGTTTAGCAAAACGTGGTGCTGGAGGGCCAGCTGAGTTTACCTCCAACTTGCCTCAACACACCTGCATGAAAAGTTCTAGTACAGTATGGCTAGTAAGACTTTGACTGTTTCAGGTGTGTTTAATTAAGTTTGGAGCTAAACTTTGCAAGGCTCCAGCCCTCCAGGAACTGAATTTGACACACCTGGTTTATATGAAGAGTTGAGATGCAAAAGCCTGTAAGTACCGTTTGATTTTTTTTTTTAAATGAGCACTTTTTTAATCAGTCTCCTGGTTCAGTAAGTTTCTTCTTGAAATATATAAAATGTATTATATATATATATTATACGTTTTATTTCATGCACACTGCAATTAAAACACTCTTTAACCAATTATGATGTGTGTGTGTGTGTGTGTTTTATTTGCTCACAAATAAGATTAAATATATTTTATTATAGTCTTTTCCTATACTAGCAATGTTATCACCCTATTGGCTGTGTCTCCGTGCAGCTTTGAGCATGATTGGTTATTTTGACTGTCATCATGGAATCTGGCCAATGACAACACTGCGCGCCTTCAGGTCAAGTTTGAATAACGTCCGTTTGAGTGACTATCCTGCTCCACTACTTTGTTTATTTTGAATGCATTTGATATGTGGGATATGAAAGAAGAACACACACAATTTGGACAAAGAGTTTTTTATCAACGTTTAACTGACAAACTACAGAAGGTAAGAAGAACTTTTCAATTGCTTCTGCCAAGTTACATCATTATATAGTGTGTAATAGTGATATTGAAATATACTATTACCAGCTAATGTTACGTAGTGTTGCTAGCATGTGTCAGCTAAGATCAAAATATATGGAGCTTTGGAAAGAACACTGTTTTGTTCATTTGTTAAACAGAGCAAATCAAACCGCACTCCCTTGGACTCCATAGCAGAGGACCATATGCAAACCAGGCTTTTGAATTGCGGGACATCAGTTATAAAGAGAATATATTGTAAGGAGCTGGTGGTGAGTACAAATTTACAAGCTCTTTTGCAAATGTCTCTGTTAGTAAATGAATACGCCAACGTTAGCTAACGTTGTTGTTGTTGTTTGTTAGTTTGCTTTCATAAATTGGTAATGAAAAGTATCCATCCACACCATCTTCATTCGCGGTGAGTAACGTTATTGTCATGATAGATATCATAGATATCAGTGGTTCTCAACCTCCGGCCCGTCACAAATGCAAAAGCGGCCCACGACGCTAACCACATAAAAAAAAAAAAACAAATAAAATAATAATAAATTTACAATTCCTTTTTAAAATGAATTAAAGAAATAAACGTATTAAACAAACTTACATACAATAATTTGGGCAATCGCGTACTGTTTTCCTATATGCGCAGAACTGACGCAATATGAACGGTTGCAACTCAGATTTCAAACAGTCATTAATTAAATGTCAAAATGGATGTTAAAAATATAAATGATCGATGTTCAGGCAAGAAGACACAGCCAAACCGCGCAGCAATCGTCCTCAATAGTGATGGATCGTTCTTAAACGATTCGTTCATTTTGAACGAATCTTTTGTATGTCTCGAGAATGATGAGTCCTCTCAGAGAGTGATTCATTCATTCGCGCATGCGCACATTTTTGCAGGTGTAGAAGATTCCTTTTTCGAGTCTTCTATCGGGTTTGAGACGTTCGTTCATCAAGTGAAAGACAGAAGCCAATCATATGCAGTCAGAGCCGGAACAAGATTTGATCCTCTCGAGTCCTCGGGTTCGAGTCCTCTCTTTCTTTACATGCTGTCACGTGATGAACGAACAACTCAAAAACCAGAAGACTCGAAAGATGAACGAATCATGGCTCCTTTTGCCTCAGACTGTGTGCATTGGTTAAGCTTATATGGAACTGTCTGAGTGACAGTTCAGACCACTCAAATTTGAAGACCTGTCAGAAGAGCTGAGCTGACATAATCATAGACAAAACACCAGGTAAACAATAAATGATTATTTTCTCTTTCTTATAGCATTTAGTTATGACTTCTTTGTAGTGTGATCAACATTTGGTGTAGTTGTAGATGAGTTTGAAAGCAACTCTTAACATTTTAATAATATTTAAGGCAAATTGATCGAAATTAAGGAAATGACTCGAAAAAAGATTCGTTCACCTCACTAAACGAGACTCAAAGGTCCGAGTCAGTAGAATGATCCGAACTTCCCATCACTAACCTCAATTGCAGAAATGTGGCAAAATATCTTTGGACAAAACCTCAGATTATATCAGCTCAAAGGTGCTTTCCATATTTGGATCCACATACATTTGCGAACGCGCATTTCCTGCAATGACGCCGAATGACACGCATCAGAGATCACGTTTCCATGCGCGTCTTATAGACTACAACTTAGTCACAACTTCATTGTACTGTTAACTTACTCCTATTTTTACCAAATTGGTCGGCTTCCGACATCATCACGTGTCCCATTAATGGTAAGCAGAATTACACGCTCTAAAAATAATAGTAATACATCTAATTGTAATAGTTTACAGTCGTGGCCAAAAGTTTTGAGAATGACACAAATATTAGTTTTCACAAAGTTTGCTGCTAAACTGCTTTTAGATCTTTGTTTCAGTTGTTTCTGTGATGTACTGAAATATAATTACAAGCACTTCATACGTTTCAAAGGCTTTTATTGACAATTACGTGACATTTATGCAAAGAGTCAGTATTTGCAGTGTTGGCCCTTCTTTTTCAGGACCTCTGCAATTCGACTGGGCATGCTCTCAATCAACTTCTGGGCCAAATCCTGACTGATAGCAACCCATTCTTTCATAATCACTTCTTGGAGTTTGTCAGAATTAGTGGGTTTTTGTTTGTCCACCCGCCTCTTGAGGATTGACCACAAGTTCTCAATGGGATTAAGATCTGGGGAGTTTCCAGGCCATGGACCCAAAAGTTCAACGTTTTGGTCCCCGAGCCACTCAGATATCACTTTTGCCTTATGGCACGGTGCTCCATCGTGCTGGAAAATGCATTGTTCTTCACCAAACTGTTTATGGATTGTTGGAAGAAGTTGCTGTTGGAGGGTGTTTTGGTACCATTCTTTATTCATGGCTGTGATTTTGGGCAAAATTGTGAGTGAGCCCACTCCCTTGGATGAGAAGCAATACCACACATGAATGGTCTCAGGATGCTTTACTGTTGGCATGACACAGGACTGATGGTAGCGCTCACCTTTTCTTTTCCGGACAAGCCTTTTTCCAGATGCCCCAAACAATCGGAAAAGGGCTTCATTGGAGAATATAACTTTGCTCCAGTCCTCAGCAGTCTATTCGCCATACTTTTTGCAGAAGATCAATCTGTCCCTGATGTTTTTTTTTGGAGAGAAGTGGCTTCTTTGCTGCCCTTCTTGACACCAGGCCATCTTCCAAAAGTCTTCGCCTCACTGTGCTTGCAGATGCGCTCACACCTGCCTGCTGCCATTCCTGAGCAAGCTCTGCACTGGTGGCACTCCGATCCCACAGCTGAATCCTCTTTAGGAGACGATCCTGGCGCTTGCTGGACTTTCTTGGACGCCCTGAAGCCTTCTTAACAAGAATTGAACCTCTTTCCTTGAAGTTCTTGATGATCCTATAAATTGTTGATTTAGTTGCAATCCTAGTAGCCACAATATCCTTGCCTGTGAAGCCATTTTTATGCAACGCAATGATGGCTGCACGTGTTTCTTTGCAGGTCAACATGGTTAACAATGGAAGAACAATGATTTCAAGCATCACCCTCCTTTTAACATGTCAAGTCTGCCATTCTAACCCAATCAGCCTGACATAATGATCTCCAGCCTTGTGCTTGTCAACATTCTCACCTGAGTTAACAAGACGATTACTGAAATGATCTCAGCAGGTCCTTTAATGACAGCAATAAAGTGCAGTGGAAAAATCTTTTTAGGATTATCTTAATTTTCATGGCAAAGAAGGACTATGCAATTCACCTGATCACTCTTCATAACATTCTGGAGTATATGCAAATTGCTATTATAAAAACTTAAGAAGCAACTTTTCCAATTTCCAATATTTATGTAATTCTCAAAACTTTTGGCCACGAGTGTAGACGCCATGTTTAACTAATATGCGGCCCGTGAGACTTGAACTTGGATATAGTGCGGCCCACTGAAAAAAAAGGGTTGAGAACCACTGTAATATAGTTAGTCTGCATGTTAATTTTATTTGTTTTCGATAGAAATGACCTTTATGTGTAAAATAAAAAAAAGTACAAGGGACAAACCATGCAAACAAATGCAATGCAACTTTAGACAATATTTATCTATCTTCTTGAGTTTGCAGTCATTGTTCACCCCAAATTAAATGTTGTCTTTTCAAAATGAATGTATTTTCAAACCTGTATGACTTAGTTTCTTCTTCTGACACCATTGGATGATAAAACAAATACAAAAGGTCACACCAAGAAAGAGAGTCAAACAGGTTTGGAACAACATTAGTGTGGGTAAATGATGAGGGAATTCTGTGTTCGGAGTTTTGTGAGTCATGATGAATTTTGTGTGAGTCATGTTAATGTTAAATTAACCATTGTTTTAAGCACATTTGATAAGTTAAATGTAAAATTGGTAAAAACTCAGAAAGTTGGGTCAAATGTGAACATTGATGTTACCCATAGTGTTATCATCTTTTGATAAGTTAACAGTATTTTCTGAGTTTTTACCAATTTTACATTTAACTTATCAAAAGTATATGATAAAGCTTGTCTTGGAGAGATAAATACTGCTAATGATATAACACCTTACAATTTTTTTATTTGTATTTTTTATTTAGATCTTGCATTGGAACATGAACAATGTTTAGGGGGGCAGAGCAGCCACCAACAGAGAAACAAGCCCATCACTAGTAAGTATCATTTGGAATGTATGAAATCAGTACTTTGTCATTTTTAACAGACATAATTTACAAAAAAAGATCTCCTTCATGCCATCCCAGATGTATAAAACTAACTTTCAGGGTTCCCACGGGTCATGGAATTTCTAGGATGTCATGGAATGTTAAAAAGTCTATTCCAGACATTGAAAGTCAGGGAATTTTATAGATTTTTGTCCAAGTCATGGAATATCAGGGAATTTTTTTATTGCTTTACATTTTAGTTTCCATTCATCAAAATAATTTTTTTCTATACATTTTTTAATACGTGTTGTTAGACCTGAATCTTTTGGTTATGTTAATAGTCTTAACAAAAATACAGTTTTTCAACACATATTATATAGTAATAGTAAAAACAGTTCAATCATGTGTTCCCGCTGAATCAATGAAATGATATCAGCTGCGGTTTCTCTCACACTCAGCATGTCCTTACTCTTATTCAACTCAAATGAATCATCAAAAAAATTTTATGTTATTGTTATTTATAGGTCATGGAAATTCAGATTTTTTGTCAGTGAAAGTCAAGGAGTTTAGCATTTGACTTAGAGTGGGAACCCTGAACTTTACTTGGGTGAACACAGATTTTGGAAAAGTGATCCATCTTTCTGAGTCCATATAATGGCGTGCTTCAACACAGCAGTCGGTTTGTAGGTTCGGTTCACAAAAGAAGTTCTCTTGTGAACTTTACAATGCATTTGGATTATTTTGTGTATGGACTTTTTTGGACTTTTAGCACTTTGGTGTCTAATCACTCGTATTATATGACACATTAGTAGACACATAGATGGATAATTTTTCTAAAAAAAAATTCAAGTTCATTTGAAGAAAGTCATACACCTTTGGGATATCATGGGAGAGAATAAAGGTAAGGAGAATTTAAAGGGATGGTCTCAAAAATGGAAATTGCCCCATAGTTTACTCACCCTCAAGCCCTCCAAGGTGTATGACTTTCTTCTTTCAGACAAAGTGGAGTTATGAATAAAATGTATCCTGTCTCTTCTAAACTTACCTAAGAAATGGGGAGTGAGATTTTGAAGTTCAAAAAAGTCCATCCATCCATCAAACTACACACGGCTCTGAAGGGTTACTCAAGATCTTCTGATGCGAATCGATTGGTATTTGTAAGAAAAAAATTCATAGAGCATTATATAAAATCGCAAGAGCATTATATTTCCTACTTTGATAAAGGCATGTTAAACTTTTTTTTTTGTTAAATGTCTTTTTGGAGCCAGGGCAAGATATTCAAACTTTTCCTTTTAGACATTATTTGTCATGACATCCAAATGATGTTTATGTAATCGGGTGACATTTCACAGAGTGAATATATTTTATTTTATTATAATTTTTTTTTTTATCATGCAGTGATGCCTCTATTGCTGTGATGCTTCCATTGTCCATTGTTGTGAATCTACAGTACATGCTCTTTCTTTTGGTGATTTTGCCTTTTTTCCACCAGACAAAACCATTAACTGGTGTCAACTGCAACACAGTTTGAATAAATATTAAGCCTGTTTATAGGAAATGTGAAGAAATTGAAATTGTCTTTTTTGAAAACTTTTCAGAGTATCTTAGTGTGTTCTTTTCTTCCCAGATGCACAAAGATCCAGCTGATTACTGGCAGTTTGAAGGATTGATTTTAATGTGGTGTATACTGTATCTGTCATTTCTGGTATGGAATCATGGACCTACTGATGTAGGTTTTGATTTTACTTATTTACTTATTAATTCCTTGTATATTTACAATTCTGAATTAAAAGACAGTGTAATGTTTATTATCAGAACTTTACAGTTGTAAATATAATATTATGGAAAACAATATCAAATTTATTTGAAAAATGAAGTTTAAAAACAGCAAGATGAAATCATGATCTCATTATGATAGTAACCCTAACACAGAAACATTCCATTATTGGTTTTTAGATATTTAGTTTAGGGTTCTCTGCAAGAACTCGTAGTAAATTTACATACCAATACATTAAATGTTTAGGATCAATAGTGGTGTGAAACAGTGAAAATCAAGTAGTTGTATAAGTTTTCAGTGTATCTTAAGTTTACCATAATCCTATAGTCTGAGAATTTCATGAAACTGTTGTGCTGTTATTTACTGTAGTAGTTAAAGTGTTCCATTTCATTTAAGATTTGGAGCTGAATCATTCCATTAACTTAAACTTCTACATGTTTTACAGAATTTAAATAAAATGTAACAACTGTAATTTTAAAGCTGTGAGAATTTTAATCAGTTGTATCTTGTATGTTGTTGTTTTTTCTCCAGACGTTTTTGATCCAAAATACAACTGTTAAATTACAACCTTGAGCATGTCTTGACATTTTATTAAAGGTGTTTAGTTGTAATGATTCAGGGAAAATTCTGTTAAATAACATTGTTTTCTCTTGAACTTTTAGTGCAGTCACTTTATTGAATGTATTTAATCGTAATAATCTAGAAAAAGTCTGTAAAATAACAGTGTTTCTTTGTAAAACTCTTAGTGGGTAACTTTATTAAACGTATTTGATCGTAATAATCTAGGAAAAGTCTGTAAAATAACAGTGTTTTTCTGTAAACATTTTAATGGAAATATCTGTAGATTTATTATTTTTGCACTTTATTTCAACAAAGAAATTTGACCATATTTTTATGGTTTTTGTTTGGCAGCTGTAGCTGCCAGTCATTTGACCTTTTTTTTACGATTTGTTTTTTTACAGTGTATTTAACATAAATTCTCTGTAATTCCCAGTATAAATATCTTTTTTTTTTTTTTTCACAAGAAAATATCTTATTTTGTGTTGATTCTCATTTTTTGGGTGATCTTTTTAACCTGTGATAGCCATCTGCATGAAAAGAGGTGATGTTGTTGTGTTCTGTTCCTCATCTTTCAATCAGCAGTCGAGTCGGGGTCTTGATTTCAAAAGATGGATTTATTGTCAGACAATAAAAACGAGAGACTAACAGACAAACAACAGTCTCCCCATGAACCTCTGCCTCTCTGTGTCCATTGTCTTGCTTTTATACATGCAGTTTCACCTTCTCGTATTTGTGCTCTGCATACTTTATACACATATATGGTCCTGTGACATTTACCTGTGATATTCTTGGCTCTTCGCCCATCTGGCTTCGGTTTAGGTTTACATTCATGTGTTGCCTTTGCTAACTTCTGCTATTATGGTTATACGTTCACTTCACACGTACTATACACATACATACATGTGATTATAAAGATTAACATGTTCACTACACACTTTTGGAGAATATAAAATCTTCGTCAATGTCACAATTATTTAACACAATAATACATCTATAACAACATCCTGTTCACATCCTTAACTGAAATAGACACACAATCTATTACACTGGTAAAAAACAAGAATAGTGATATAATTATGTCTCCGATGCATAAACCTTTCCTCTGCGGTTGCTTTTCTTATAATTATTTAACATGTATTTGTGTTTATTTAATTCATTCATTCATTCATTTTCTTTTCGGCTTAGTCCCTTTATTAATCTGGGGTCGCCACAGCAGGATGAACCGCCAACTTATCCAGCATATGTTTTACGCAGCGGATGCCCTTCCAGCTGCAACCCATCACTGGGAAACATTCATACACACTCATTCGCACACATACACTACGGACAATTTTTTAGCTTACCCAATTCACCTATACCGCATGTCTTTGGACTTGTGGGGGAAACCGGAGCACCCGGAGGAAACCCACGCGAACACGGGGAGAACATGCAAACTCCACACAGAAATGCCAACTGACCCAGCCGAGGCTCGAACCAGTGACCTTGCTGTGAGGCGAACGTGCTACCCACTGCGCCACCGCGTCGCCCGTTTATTTAATTCATGTTTAGTTAAGTTATTATTGTTATCGTTGTTATTATATAATTGTATTGGCATGACAAAAAAAAGTATATTGGTCTCATCTGCATTTTTGAAAGTTGCCAGAGGAGAATCAATAAAAAAAAATGTTGCATTCAAATAAAAAAATACATCAACAAGCAAACCAACAGTAAGAGCATGCACTGTTACTGTATCCTTCAAATATGAAACTGGGGAGTGATGGGGGTCCATCGAAATGTATATTAATGTAAAATAAGTAAATAATTAAATTAGTAAAACGCAAACACGATTAAAATAAACAATCAAGATAAATAAAAAAGAAAGAAAAATAGTTGTAATAAATTAATAAATACTCTATATAACTTTTAATGACACAATAAAAAAATTTAAATGAATCATAAATATAAATCAAAATACATTGAAACAAACAAAAACAAATCAGTTTAAAATTAATAATCCAAATATTATGTCAATTAATAAAGCATACATGACAATTCATTTTTTAATTTTCCTTAGTCTTAGTCCCTTTATTCATCAGGGGTCACCACAGCGGAATGAACCTCCAACTTATCCAGCATATGTTTTACACAGCGGAGGCCCTTCCAGCTGCGACCCAGTACTGGGAAACACCCATACATTCACACTCTGGCCAATTTAGTTTATTCAATTCACCTACACAATTCAACTGACCCAGCCGGGATTCGAACCAGCGACCTTGTTGCTATGAGGTGACTGTTAACCACTGAGCCACCGTGTCGCCTACATGACAATTATAGGATAAAAAGAAGGTATGGGCTATATAAACCAATAATATTTAGAACCTATGTATAATATAAATTTAATGTAATTCCCAGTATAAATAGAATATAAATATAAATAGAGTATATTATTTTATGTTTTTACAAGAAACTATATAGACGCGTTTTACATTTTAAAGTCTTAAAAGGGCATTTAAAAAAACTGTACTATAGTATAAGACAGCTAGATGGCGCTAAAATCATATTAAACTGTTTGGTTTCGAGAGGCTGCTTGAGCTGATGATCGGTGCGAATCCTTTTTGAGGTACAATCGGTGCTTTAATGAATCGACTGTAATAATATATTTGTAATGTAATTTCTTAATGACAAATATACAGTTCTGCAGCCACATTAAATAAAGCAAAACGGAAATTATATAAGGAATCGGAGGAGAACGCGAGTTCAAACGGCTCAAGTCAACGGCTATACTGTCAATAGCCTGTCAATATCTATAACAACAGTGTAAACGATTTATCGGAAATTAAAGAATCTGACAATGATTCTCATTAGACAAACTGATAGATGGAACAATTCAGATTACTGAAAGACCCATTAAAATCAATACATCAATTTAAGTGTCAACATCACTTAAGAAACAGGACTTTATTTCTCAAAAGTGTCATGTTTAATGGGGAATCTAATTAGTTTGGCTAGTCGAAGCTATTATGCTACATATGCTAAACAGAGCGGTTATTATAAAGTGAAGATGAATCCACCTCAACAGAACTGTGACCTTTACAATTATGCTAATTAAAACACTTCATTCATCTTCACTGCTATTTTGGGAAAGGCGTAATTTTCAGGTATGCAACTTTTAAAATGAGTCGTTTGTCATCCTCAGAGGTGCCTTGCACAACGATGAATAGTGCTTGATCCTGGTTATAAATTATGCCTCATAAAGGGCTTAATTTTTACAAGCTGGTGTGATGGTTCAGACAGTGAAGTGGCGCAGCAGGTGAGAGTTTTATAAGAAGAGAATCCTCCTCTGTTGCCCAGTGGGTAGAAATATATCCATTTAGGGTTCTTTTCCTCACCGTTAGCACTTTGTTCAGTGCTGATATCAGTGTGGAAAATCCAAATTCATCACAGGTGCAGGGGACCCTCAGGAATCCATGGTGAAATTTAATTGAAAAACCACCACAGAGTGATGTTACTCCATGGAAAAGTTAAGCAGCTAAGCAAGTTTCAGCTTATAGAAGACTTTCAGAGCAGAAGTAACAGAGATTATCACGTTTTAAAACGTTTATAAACGTACTATTAATCTCTTAATAAAAATCTATATCTCATCAATTAAGTATCTAAGGTGAATTAATTCTGAATTAAGCAGAGAATCCCTATGATGCATAATATTTAGAATAAATACATTTGTTTATCTGTTTGCTTTTAAAAAGTAAGAATTCATAATATTGAACATATACAAATAATTTGTGAATAAATGATTATACAGTACATCAGTAAACAATTTAGGTCACACTGTAGAGTAAGGTTTAATTAGTTAATGTATTTACTAAAATGAACTAAGACTGATTAATACTTGTGCAGCATTTATTAATCAAAGTTCAGTATTTTCTGATGCATTATCAAAATCCAAAGTTGTGTTTGTACTTAAGTTAACATGAACAAATAATGAGGAACTTTATTTCCATGAATTAATGTTAACAAAAATGAATAAATACTGTAATTGATGTATTGTAACACATTAACTAACATTAATTAATGGAAGTTTATTGTAAATGGTTACTAAAATGTAATTATTTTACCTCAAGGTAGACTTTCAGAACAGAAAGCATATTCGCTGATTTGATTAAGCACATTTTATTCGTCTGTTTGATTCAGCTAATTAGGTACAGTAATTTTAATTAAAAAATATTGAATATTACACATGTAAAATGTATAAATAATCTGACACACATGTTATTATTTATAATTTGAGAACTGAAAATATATTCGCTTACACAGTCTCATTAAAAATGCATCCAATTATTTATAAACAAATGTATATTTTAAAACATATAAACATTTTAAAATAAATAATCTGGTTTGTCTTTTTAAGCTAGTTTCTGTATAATTGAGCATATATTGATTATCTATTTGTTAAAATGTTGAGTAAAGTGAATATCTAAGGTGAAAGAATTATAAACAGATTGGCCTTACTTATATAATTATAATAAACCTACATAATATAAATAAATAATTACAAATAAAATGATATTTAAATGGTATATAGTTTAACTCAAGTTCTAACACTTTTTATTCTTTGAAAGCATGTTATCTTCTGGAGCAGTGTTTTGTTTTGTTTTTTTCTTTATCTTTTGTACTCAGGTTCTGTAGATACGCTACAAGTGATGACAAACACATTACTCTCATCAATATTGCATTTTCCCTTTCTTTCCTGTGCACCACAGAGACAAAGAAAAGAGGTCCCTGCTTTATTTTAAGATGGGCTATTCTTCATCTCGCGCTTTAAGGGAACACACAGGAGAGACTCAGCCAGTGGACAAATGCATTTCACCTTGCACAGAGTGCATTTGCAGGAGCCGGACAACAATGGCCCAGAGAATACTCGGAAGGGCAGCGGCGAAGGCCTGAAAATGGATTCCGAGGGGCCTGCATGCGGATGCCAGGCTTTCTGCCGCCACACCTTCCTCCGGCACGGTGCTCTGCCTTCCTCGCTCTCTCTCTCGCTCGCTCTCCAGGAGAGCAAAACAAGCAGCCGGGGCAATCACCTGACACATTTCCATCCAATTTCCACTGTCGAATGTGTTCATTTTCGGCCCTAATGGCATGTCATTTCAGCGGAGCCTTTGGTCAAGAATTAATCCTGGAATCAAAACAGATTTTCCGGGGAGCAATCTTCCATCAAGTATTGATTTTTTTACACTCACAGAGCCTGTACTCCCTAATTTAACCTGACAGCACACTGCACAATGGACTAGAGAGCACCTTGGCGACTTGCAGAGGGAACTCTCTAGCGTTTTCTCTTTCTCTCTTGCTCCCACTTTTCACCCTCTCACCCCCCCCCCCCCCTACCCTTCCGCCCCCTTCCTCCCCCTTCCTCCCCACCTCCACCTCCTTTTGAGCAGCTTTTCAAAAAGTCAGGGAGAAAAGGAGAATTTCCAGGAGAGAGGTTTAAAAACAAAGGACTTTGCGATGGTTATGTGCAAGGATGATGGGAGATGCAGTCACTGTTTTACCTCTAATTATGCTTTCAAGCGCACCGCGTCTGAGGCGTGGAGCAGCAACAAGGGCTCTAGGAAAAGGAAAAGAGGGAAATTAAAAGAAAGAAGAAAAGGGGGAAAGAGAGAGGAGTGTTTTCCAGGGGCTATCAGGTATCATTATGGGCCTGTTGACATCCAGGACTCTCTGTGCAATGCACCTCTAAGATTTTCTCCTCCTCCTGCAGCCATTTTCTTGCTCTGAGTGGGTGAAAAGGGTTTCATCAGGGCCTGGAGTGGAGAAGAGGGGGGACAGGAGAGTCCGAATGTTCAGGGTGCAGCTGACCACTAATGAGTGGACCCTCCTGAAAGGGCTTCCAAAATCCACTCTAGCCTCAACCTGTCTCCTGCATGGCAGAGGATTTGCAGCTCATTTTGACACTCTTGTTGTCTCTCAGTTGACACTGAAAAGTCTTTAAAGTGATCCCTAATGCTGTTTTAGTGTCTTCATGAAATGTTATTTAAAAGAAAAAAGATGCATGCTAAATTAAAGTAATAATCATTTACTCACCCTTGTGTGGTTTTAAACCTATATGAAATTATTTTTATGTTGTTGTAATCATTGAGTTTCATTGTAAGAAAAACAAATAATATCAAAGTCAATGGTTACAGGCTTCCAACAGGAAAATCAAACGGGTTTGGAACAAGTGAAGGGTGAGTAAATGATGACAGAATTTTCGCCTTTGGGTGAACTATCCCTTTAAGATTGGCATGGAATGAAAATTTCATAGTTTCAGTAAGTCAGAATTTGAACTTTTAGTCATCATTTGCTCACACTTTAGAACAATGCATTACTGTATTGTTAATGTCCCATATAATTTTTTTTCATACCTCAAAAGGAGATGTTAAAAAATATTGCTTACACATTATTTTAATGTGCAATTCACACTATTAACAAATCAGTAACTACGATTAGCTCAGTAAACTACTAATTAGCTGCTTATTAATAGTAGTAATAGGGTTTAGGTAGATATTGGGAAAGATTAGGGATGTAGAACAAGATCACTTTATAAGCACTAGTAAACAGTGAATATCTTAATAATAAGCAGAATAAGCCAGTAGTTAATAGTGGCAATTGTTACTTAAACTAAAGTGTTACCAAAATGTCTAGCTTGTATTGGTTATAAACAAGCATTACGCTTTAGAAATAAATCAAAGATTCTAAAGAATGGTCCCATACAAGCATTCTGGGACTGCCGGTTCAGGGGGATTCTTGACAATGTCTTTATTGTCAGTTTTTTTCTTGAGTGAATTACAGAGCTAATATTTCACTAATAGTGTTTCATGAACATGCAGTCGCCCACAAAGACAAATGGGCAAGGTCAAGATTTTCTTTAAATAATATATAATTTAGGTTTGTTTAGAAAACCCTGTTGTAAAAGCTCTCTGGTTTGAACAACAACCCAGCATTTTTTAGTTTTTTTTGTTTGAGTGCAATAGCTGAATTTTCTTAGTGAACTATCCCTTTAAACCCAGCTCCTTCTTTACAAACTTGCATTCAAAGCAGGGGTTATTTTGATCATGAAGATTTATGAATTAATAGTCACACTTTAAAATAAGGTTTCATTAGTTAATTTATTTACTAACATGATCTAGTAATGAACAATACTTGTACAGCATTTATTAATCATAGTTCAACATTTACTGATGCATTATTCAAATCCAAATTTATGCTTGCTAACATTAATTAGGGGGACACGGTGGTGCAGTGGGTAGCGCTGTCGCCTCACAGCAAGAAGGTCGCTGGTTTGAGCCCCGGCTGGGTCAGTTGGCATTTCTGTGTGGAGTTTGCATGTTCTCCCTGTGTTGGCGTGGGTTTCCTCCGGGTGCTCCGGTTTCCCCCACAGTCCAAAAACATGTGCTGTAGGTGAATTGGGTAAGCAAAATTGTCCGTAGTGTATGTGTATGTCCTGGTCCTCCAGATTGGGGGTTGAGCATTGGGCTAACAGCTCACCTCATAAAAACTAGATGTTACGAAACACCAATATGGTGTGGCTAAGTATCAACTTCGATATAAATGACCCTGGGAGTGAGTAAGTAACATTAATTAATGCACTGTGAGTTAACATAAAATAACAACTTTATTTCCATTAACCAAGATTAACAAAGATGAATAAATACTGTGATAAATGTTGTTCATTGTTAGTAAATACATTATTCCAGATGAATTAAGTGTAACCAAATTGATATTCACTAAAAAAAAGAAGGATTTTCTTTGAAGCCAAAACATTGTGCCTGACGACTTCACATTTGGGGCATCACGGTGGCGTAGTGGGTAGCACGATCTCCTCACAGCAAAAAGATTTTGAGCCTCGGCTGGGTCAGTTGGCAATTCTGTGTGGAGTTTGCATGTTCTCCCCATGTTCGCGTGGGTTTCCTCCGGGTGTTCCAGTTTCCCCTACAGTCCAAAGACATGTGCTATAGGTGAATTGAATAAGCTAAATTGGCTGTAGTTTATGTGTGTGAATGCAAGAGTGTATGGGTGTTTCCCAGTGTTGGGTTGCGGCTGGAAGGGCATCCGCTGCATAAAACATATGCTGGATAAGTTAGCGGTTCATTCCGCTGTGGCGGCCCCAGATTAATGAAGGGACTAAGCCGAAAAGAAAATGAATGAATGAATGACTTCACATTTGTAGTTTAGTTCTCTTGAAAGAAAATGATACAGTATAATACTATTGTTTTAATTTTATTTTTATAAACCAATTGCTGAAAAAAATGAACCATAGGCCTATATTTTATCAACAAAAAACCCCAACGATATTAATTTTTGGACTGTTTTAATATTTCAGGCAGTAGCTATGCACCATTTTGGATTGCATCCCGGAGCTCATGCCGTTTTGTTTAGTCTCTCTCACTTCCAAGTTCTGCTTACTGATCGCTAAAACGCCGCTTTAGCTGCTAAAGATAAATGGAGCGGAGGGCAATTGGATCTGTTGTCCCAGTCACATCTCCATCAGCATCAGAGGCAGGGGCATTATTTACCCTGTTGATAATGGAGAGGAGAGATGGACGGAGGGAGAGCATTGGGACGGGAGCCCATCCACTGACATCTCAGACAGGCTGTGAGCATCGGTAATTGCCCCTCCGGAGGCAACAAGGTGTGCACAAACAGCAGAGATGCCTGAGTGGCTATATATTTGTGTATGCGCCTCGGAGTGTGCAAGGTAGACGCGTTTGAGGGATACGGCGACAGTTCATTTTCCGAGAACATCGTCCCGCCACACGTCCAGCGCTGAGGAGATAAGCCAAGAGAGCACCTCGCTGCTGATGGAAAAACAAAAAGAACAATTTAAAAGCATCGGGATCGCACAAACACACGCGCACATTCACCCGCAGCCGAATATTCTCTCTCACTTTCCTTTTCAGAGTGTCTTGACTGATATTGAACAGTAATCCATTTGAGCTGCTGACATTTCATAATGTTTTCTTCTCTCTTGTCTTCCTTCTCCCTTTCTCTCTCAGGGCAATTTCTGACACTTGGAAGTTGAGCAGAAACGTGTTCCACTGAAGCAAGCAGTAAATATGAGAGGATTCTGCTTTTGAAAAGCAGCGTGAAGTCTAGCGTGAGGATAATTATTGCTTTCACTGCCCTGAACAAATCGATCCAGATACGCCGCATTATCGAGACTTCTGCTTTTAGGAGAAGTTGGTCCGCGAGCAGGACGCGCTTCTGCTTTTCATAAGGGATAAGAAAACATTAAGGAAAGCGGAATAAAAAACAAGCATCGGTGCATTCACGTAACTTAAGTTCTTACACATTATAGCTGGGGGAAAAACAGCTTGCAGAAACAGATTTGTTTTATGAAATGTATTGGCAAAAAGACATTACGGAAGTTACGTGTAGCTATTTAGTTGGTATTTTGGTTAGTTTAAACAAGATTCATTTTATTTAGCTCTAGCTGTACTGTAGATGATGACTTGCTAACTGTACATCATTTCAGTTACTACTTTGAGATTTAATATGAATATGTATATTGCAATGTTAATCTGTTAATCTGATCTTGGTGGCGTAGATCTGCTATAGAGCTGCTGCTGCTTTGATTATTGGTGTTAGATGTAAACGTTTTTGCACATTGAAGGCTGGTATGTTTGTATGCATTTTTGGAGTCAATTCAACCAGTGATACTTTGTTCTTCTCTCTTTTCTTCAGAAATGAAAAAGAAAGAGGAAATATTGTGTTCATTCAATCCACTGCACAGAAAAGAAGGAGAGTTCACCTCCTTATCAAAGAGCTGCATTTATCCAGAAATGCAAAGTTTATATCAGGAAATCAGTGGCATTTTGATACTTTCCTTGTGATACTGCAGCCACCTAACACAAATTTCTGTAAATGAATCCTGAACAGTGGTGTCAAAGGAATGATCATTAAACACTTTGTAATAAAGTTCTCTATGTGCAATTGACAGCATTCTGGATTTAGAATTTCACTTATATTGTTGTTATGAACTGTCAAAACAAATCTCAAAACACTTTTTATGGATGTGGAAAAACCAAAAGATTTAACTTGAACCAATTTTTTTTATATAACAGATGAAAGTTTTGTGCGCAATGTGAGGTCGAATAAATTTTTTACTGTGCAACAATTTTGGATTCGGTGTGCCATGACCTTAACCCTCAGGCTTTGGCTTGCTTGGCTGGACTGGTGTCTCGATTAGGCATGGGCCGGTATAAGATTCTGACGGTATGATAACCTTGGATAAAAATATCACGGTATCACAGTATTGTGATTACTGCTCTAAAATATATTCTTTTTAAATGTCTGGGTAAAAAACGATAACATTTTTCCCTTTTGAACAAAATATATTTTATTTTGAGAAACATTTGAAATATTTGGGAAGAGTAAACATGTCAGGCTAAATTAATTATTCACTTCTGCTGTCTTCATTTGTTTCAAAAACAGATTTTTAAAAAATAATTTAAAACGGCATCTTTGGATATCTTTTCTGCTGAAGATATTGTTGTCCTAAAAAAAAACAAAAAAAAAAACAACTTAAATATAAAAATCATACAAATACCGTAGGAACGGTATTGCAGAAAACTTTGACTGTTTTAAAACCTTGACTTTTCCAAACCGCGGTATACCTTGAAAACGGTTATCGTCCCATGCCTAGGCTGGTCCCATCTAGACCAAAAAGCTGCACATGAAGCCTGACCGAAAAGAGAGCCCACATTCTGCTCCAGCAGGGGCAGTAGTCTATGGCGTTATTTCACTGACAAATGTTGTGAGCACAGTATTACAAGTCGAGAGCGCATTCATGTAATATGAGCGAGCGAATCTCTTTGCTCGTGCACGATTTCCTCTGTTCGTGCACAAAACTTCTTGCGCGCTCTCAAATATAAGCTGCTCGCACACAAATTTTCTTGCATGCTCTGAAATAAACGCTGCTCACGTGCGAATTGTCTGCTCTCACTCAGTGAGATGATGTGGACTCACAATTTGTGCCTTGTGTTTCCTCTTCCTTTCGTGCTTTTGCTCTCCAGAGATCCTCCTTTTAAATTAGTTATACCAAGAATGTTATGATTTATATATTGGGACACTATTTATTAACAATAACTAAAATACTAAAAGGTTAACATAAATTCTAAAAGTGTTTTTGTTTGATGTATTAAGTATAGCCTACTGTATATATTATAGTATTTACAACTAATGAATGTTAATGAATGCTTCAGCATACTGTAGTATTGACTATACTGAACACTCTACTGAAAATGTAATCAAAGTTTTAGTTTTACTACAGTAAAGTGCTGTATCGTAGTATACCCTATAGCGGTAAAAAACTACAGCACTGGGTCATTTGTTTATATTACAGTTGTTGTGTTACCATTACAATTATAGTATTACCACAACAGAAGTACTTTACTATAGTATGGTTCAAAATACTGTAGTACATGTAGTACATGTGTTCAGGGGCCCTGTGGAACAGCTTTTCCTCAAAGTCAACAGGATGACAAGGATAATGCCCTTAAAAATCTCATAAAATATATTTTTTACATCCACTGTCTATTCTCTGTCTTTAAGTGTTTGAAACATGAAATATCTCATCATATAACCTACAGACAAAAATGTTATGGTTTATTAGATAAAAAAATTTAATATGTAGGCCTATTTTTAGTATTTTGGCTATTGTTAATAAATAGTGTACCAATATAAATCACATCAACATTCTTGGGATAATAAATAATTTAAAAGGAGGATCTCTGGAGAGCAAAAGCACGAAAAGAAATTGGGAGTCTGCGTCATCTCACAGAGTGAGAGCAGACAATTCGCACTTGAGCAGCGTATTAAGAGCGCGCAAGAAGATTTGTGCACGAGCAGCGTATATTTAGGAGTGCGCGAAAGGTTTTGTGCACAAACAAAGAAAATTGGCACATGAGCAAAGAGATTCGCTCGCTCTTATTACATGAAGGCGCTCTCGACTTGTAATACTGTGTTCACGACATTTGTCAGTAAAATAACGCCATAGTAGTCTGCCTTCTCATTCCACAAAAGGAAACCTGAACTTCTGTACTTGTCCCTCACCATGAAGGGATTTGCTTGGGCAAATGTGTCTGATAATCTAATAATCCATATCGTTTCCAAATATTTGATAAATTCAGCAAAATTACAGCCGACCTCTTTGTGTTCCTTCTTGAATTGTTTACTTAAGTCTTTTTTCAGTTTTCACTTCAGTTTTTTTTTCTTGGGCTCAGATTGGTTGCTGAATAGCCAAACAGGGCGCTCTCTTCAGCCAACAGCCGACACACGATTCTACAAATCAGATCTTAACGTGGCCAATTTTATAATGGCATCACAGTTCACTGGAAGCACCTGAACTGGCTCATTCAAAATTAAAAAGTCCCGTTCATAAAGCCCATTGCTTCTTTTTTTTACATGCTGGGGGCATGTAAAAATTGTTTTTAATAAATGTCTAAATTATATTGGCCCTCTAACGCTAGCACTTCTTATTTGAATTCTTTTCAATCCATTTTTTTAAATTTAATTTTTATCATTTAATTATACTTGAGCAGGGGTTTGGGCAAGATTTTTTGTAATTTAGGAGGTCCAGTGTCCTTAAGAGTTTAACTCCAACTTGCTTCAACACACCTGCCAGGACGTTTCTAGCTAGCCTACTAAGAGATATGCTGCGTCCCAATTCGCATACTTATACTGTGTTCTAAAAGTATGTATTTTTCTGTGAAGAAAAACTTCATAATATTGAGTGCGTAAGATAAGAGTATGCAAACTTTAGGACATACTACTTCCCTATTAACGGACCATTATATTGCTTAGTTAAATTCCCTGTCAATCATCTCAGCACATCATTCACATTTCTTTCATATTTAATTACTTAGCTTATTGGAGAAGCAGCAGCAGGTTAATCTGCCATTCGCGAGTCTTTCATGCAGAAAAATCTCCTCAGGTCTTTGGATAATTATGCAATCAGAAGTTAATGTCCAAACATGTCTTTATACAAGTTCACATTGTTGTTGCAGATGAAATAAAACACGGAAAATGTAATTTATATATTTTCAAGATGGCTAGATATTAATTGTCATTCAAACAAATTTATTTTTATTTCAAACTTATTTAAACTGACAGTTGGTCTCGCGTGTCCGCCATGTTTGTAGTTTTTTCCTCAGAATTTGTAGTTCTAATGGAATTCATGTCCAACGTGCAATGTTTTGTGGGCAATGTTAACGGTTAGAGTACGGACGGTTCTACACTTCGAATTTCTAACGAAAATAGTACACCATCCGGGAACCTTTTGTCACGGTCACACAAGGAAGACAAGGAAGTATAAACTTCAAGGGTGTTTATTCAAGTGATATGCACAACAGAAGCAAGGTGAAGCAGGTGAATGGCGTTGTAGTGGGTGAGCGATCTCACATACAAACAGTTCAGCTGTTTAGTTCAGTTCAATGGTAATCACCAACATAACAATAGTCACTTCCCTTAAATAGTTGTATTGGCATTCACAGGAGGAGGAGAACATCCATGGAAGAGCACAGGAGGATACAGGAGAGAAGACGAGGAGATCCATGCGTCAATGATTCCAGCCGCCGAATGAGTGAGTGAGGTGAGTATATATAGTGAGTGGTGATTGCAGGTGCAGGTGATTAGTAATCAGGTGAGGGTTCACGGGTGTGGTGTGTGGTGGATGGTGAGTGAGAGCGGTGATTGGGACTGGGGGAACGAGCAGCGGGTGTGACAGTACCCACCCCCCTCCCCCTCCACGGGTGACTCCAGGCACCCTAGACTGGCGGCGGGGACAGCCTCGACCTCGGGGAGATGGGCGATCTGGGTGTCGGTGGTGGAATTCCTCGAGGAGGGTCGGATCCAGAATGTCGTTACGGGGTGTCTATGATCTCTCCTCGGGACCGAATCCTTCCCAGTCTATGAGGTACTGGAGCTGGCCGTTCTGCCGCCGGGAGTCGAGAACTTCCTGGACTCGGTAGATGTTGTCGCCGAGGACTTTCGGTTTGTTCTGGAGGGAGAGGCGGTTCCGGTTCTGTGGAAGGAGGGAGAACTGGGTCATTGTGAGGTTTGAGAAGAGATACATAGAATGTGGGGGAGATCCGATAAGAAGGAGGTAAGTTGAGACGGTAGGTGACAGGGTTGATTTGGGAGTGAATGGTGAACAGTTTCAATGTATCTGGGGACTCAGCTTGCGGCAGGGCAGACGGAGGCAGATGTCCCTGGTGGAGAGCCATACCTTATCTCCTGGGTGGTATTCGGGATTAGGTAATCTGTGGAGATTGGCGGCGTCCGTATACCTCCGTACTGCCTGCTGAAGGTGGTTATGTGCTGAGTCCCACACCCTCTCACTCTCTCGGAACCAGTGATCTACCGTGGGCACTTCGGAGGTTTCGCCAGTCCATGAAAACAGGGATGGTTGGTAACCTAGGATACATTGGAAAGGGGTTAGACCAGTGGAAGTCTGGCGAAGGGAATTTTGTGCATACTCAGCCCACAGAAGATACTGGCTCCAGGTGTCCTTGTGGCGGGTACAGTACGTCTGGAGGTAACGGGAGATTTCTTGAATTTTCCACTCGGTCTGTCGATTTGTTTGAGGATGGTAACCAGATGATAAACTGATGGTTGTGCCCAGGAGTTGGAAGAACGCCCGCCAGACCCTGGAGATAAATTGCGGTCCTCTGTCGGACACAATGTCTTCGGGAAGTCCAAAATTACGGAAGACGTGGGTAAACAGGGCTTCGGCTGTTTCGAGAGCCATGGGAAGACCTTTAGGAGGGGTTAATTTGCAAGCTTTTGAAAAGTGATCCACCACTACAAGGATCGTAGTGTAGCCCTGCGAGGGAGGTAGGTCCGTGGCAAAATCTACCCCGATGTGGGTCCAGGGTCGGCAGGGTATGGGCAGTGGTTGTAATTTCCCTTCAGGTAGGCGGCGAGGAGTAGTGGTGATGGCACAGACCGAGCATCCTCGGACGTTCTGGGCGACGTCCTTGGTCATGTTCGGCCACCAGTATCTCTGTCGGAGGAGTGAGAGGGTTCGCCTGCTGCCAGGGTGTCCTGAACCGAGGGAAGTGTGCATACTATCCAGAAGCTGAAGACGGTGTCTGGTGGGTACGTAGGTAAGGCCTGGAGGAAGTTCAGGGGGCGCTGGTTCTTCTAAGGTGGCAGTGCATATCTCTTCGTCTATTTGCCATAATATGGGTGCCAAGAAGACTGATGAGGGTAGGATGGGTTCAGGAATGTCATCATGGGGATCTGGAGAGTACATACGAGAGAGGGCGTCGGCTTTGAGGTTTTTATGGCCAGGTTGGTATGTGATTTGGAAATTGAAGCGGGCAAAGAACAGTGACCAGCGGGCTTGACGGGCGTTGAGGCGTTTTGCACTGCGGAGATATTGGAGGTTTTTGTGGTCGGTAATTACAGTAAAAGGGAACTGAGCTCCCTCGAGCCAGTTGCGCCACTCTTCGAGGGCGAGTTTAATGGCGAGTAGTTCGCGATCTCCGATACCATAATTTTGCTCAGTAGGTGTTAATTTTCTGGAGTAGTACGCACACGGATGAAGAGCTCGGGGTTCACCAGACCATTGGGATAAGATGGCACCAACTCCTACATCGGCTGCATCAACTTCCACAGTGAAGGGCTGTGTGGGATCTGGATGTCTGAGGATGGGTGCTGTGGTAAACTTCTGCTTAAGTTGTTTGAAGGCTTGGCAGGCATCTGCATTCCAAGTTAATATACGTCGTCCGCCTTTAAGAAGGGAGGTTAGAGGAGCCGAGAGGAGACTGTAGTTTTTGATAAAGCGCCGGTAGAAGTTGGCGAACCCAAGGAATCTTTGCAGCTCTTTCACTGTCTTGGGTTCTTTCCATTCGGACACAGCGTCCACTTTACCAGTCTCCATGCTGACCCCTTCAGCAGTCATTACATACCCAAGGAAGGAGATAGAGGGTTTGTGGAATTCACATTTTTCAGTCTTTAGAAATAAATGGTTTTCTCGTAGGCGTTGAAGTACTTGTTGGACGTGGGAATGGTGCTCGGTAAGATTTCGGGAGTAAATAAGGATGTCGTCAATGTGGACAATAACGAAGTGGTGAAGAAAGTCCCGGAAGATTTCATTCATGAAGTTTTGAAATATTGATGGACTGTTGGCTAGACCATAGGGCATCACTTGATATTCGTAGTGGCCAGTAGGGGTGATGAAGGCAGTTTTCCATTCGTCCCCTTCTCGGATACGAATCAAATTGTAAGCGCTTCGGAGGTCTAACTTACTAAATATTCGTGCTTCACGGAGCTCTTCTAGGGCAGCTGGTACTAGTGGCAGTGGGTAGGCGAACTTGACGGTGGCATCGTTAAGTACACGATAATCGATACACGGTCGTAAACCTCCATCCTTTTTCCCAACAAAGAAGAAACTTGAGGCAGCCGGTGAAGTGGAAGGTCTGATGAACCCCTGATGGAGAGCTTCTTTGATGTAATTCTCCATTGCCTCATGTTCAGGACGAGAAAGAGGATAAATTCTTCCATGTGATAACTTAGCATCTGGCAGCAGGTCGATACTACAATCCCAGGACCAATGTGGGGGTAACTGGGTGGCTCGTTCTTTGCAGAAGACATAGAGGAAGGGAGTGTAGATGGCCGGGATGGTGACAGAGGTGGAGCTGTTACTGTTTTCAATGGTGGTAGTGTGGATGTGAAGAGAATTCAGGGTAGGTTCATGACCAGCAGGGCGAGTGAGATGACTGTGGTTCTTGCAGGCTGTGCTCCATCTAAGGATTTCTCCTGTAGCCCACTCTATTTTGGGTTGGTGTTGTGCAAGCCAGGGTCTGCCGAGGATGACGTCTACATTCGCCCTTGGTAGGACTAATAGAACAAATTTTTCTTGATGGTTCAGCGGAGAGAGGATGGTGACTTCCTTGGTACGTTGGGATATTTTTCCGTCGCCTAATGATGAGTTTTGGATGGTGGTAATCTTATAGTGGGTTTCGTTGCTCACTGAGGATATATTATGTTTGTTGATGAAATTAGATGAAATGAAGTTTCTAGCCGCTCCAGAATCCACCAGTACATGTATGGGGTAAGTATGAGAATCAGAGATTAGTTGAGCTTTCATATGAGGAATGTGAGAGACTGTAGGGGTAAGAGTGACGTTATTCACCATTAGGCGAGGTGGACGAACTGGGCAGGCAGAGATGAGATGAGACGTTTACCCACAATACAGACAGAGTCTATTTCTGATCCGGCGTTGTCGTTCTGAAGCTTCGAGACGATAGGAATTAGTGATCAAGGGTTCGTCTTCCTCCTGTGGTGGTGAAGGAGTGCTGGAAATGGGAACATGATCAGGAAACGGTGAAGTGGTACAGGCTGAAAGATGTTGAGAAATGCTGGTGGCTTTCTTAATAAAAGTCTCTAGATTGGCACTGTCATCATAAATGACCATGTGTTTACGAGTGTTAGGTTTTAAGCCTTTACGGTAAGCTGCTAGGAGGGCCACTTGGTTCCAACCGCTATTTGCGGCGAGTGCTCGGAATCGCAGCGTATAGTCATGGATGGAGGTGTTACCTTGACGGAGAGTGAGTAGTTCATCGTGCACGGATAGAGGGGTAAGTGAGACAGCAAACACCTCTTTAAATTGGCTGCCGAAGGTTTGATAGGTGGCCATCGCTGGACCGCGGGCATTCCAGAGAGCATCCGCCCATTGGAGGGCTCGTTCTGTGAGAAGGGAAATCATGAAAACAGTTTTTGAAAGTTCATTGGGAAATTGATGATGGTTAGCCTCTATGTAGAGAGAGCATTGCAGAAGGAAACCATTACAGGTACTCGGCTCGCTGGAGTAATTCATCGGCCGAGCGAGGGGCGTGCTCGTATTTACAGTGGGGTTAGAACCAGCGTTCGGAGGGGCGGCAGGTAAGGTTTGCCTGAGAGAGTTTACCATGCTGGCGAATGGATCCGGATCGACTTCGGTCAAAGCTCCGGTCAGAGCGCGTTAGTCTCCATAAGCCGCTGTGTTTTGCGGGGCTGGAATCCTGTCACGGTCACACAAGGAAGACAAGGAAGTATAAACTTCAAGGGTGATTAATTCAAGTGATATGCACAACAGAAGCAAGGTGAAGCAGGTGAATGTCGTTGTAGTGGGTGAGCGATCTCACATACAAACAGTTCAGCTGTTTAGTTCAGTTCAATGGTAATCACCAACATAACAATAGTCACTTCCCTTAAATAGTTGTATTGGCATTCACAGGAGGAGGAGAACATCCATGGAAGAGCACAGGAGGATACAGGAGAGAAGACGAGGAGATCCATGCGTCTATGATTCCAGCCGCTGAATAAGTAAGTGAGGTGAGTATATATAGTGAGTGGTGATTGCAGGTGCAGGTGATTATTAATCAGGTGAGGGTTCACGGGTCTGGTGTGTGGTGTGTGGTGGATGGTGAGTGAGAGCGGTGACTGAACAACAGCAGAGCACTTACTTGCATAAGTTTTCGAGAGAGCACATTGGTTAGGAACTCCTCTTCCTTCTCATAGTTGACTGCTAGCATTTCTTTCTCTTTCTGCAAGGCTTGAATCTTCTTAAACAGGGTATTACTGATGCACTCTTCTTCTTGTTCTGCTTTCGCTTGCTAAAAAAGAAAGAAATATATTTTTAAAAGCACAAAAGCATTGCAGCCACTGGTTGCTGTGTTTTCAGTCTATAAACCATTTTTTTCACTTTGAAATACTATGATATATGAACAAATAGTAATAAATAGTTGATAATAAAAACCTGGTTTTAAATAAACAAAGCTTTTTTTGTTACTGTTAATGGTTTGTGATAACCATTCTGAATACAAAAAAAAGGCATTTTTATTCACTTTTTATTTAGTTCATCTCTGCACGTGGAATAAAACATTTAAAGTTTTATACATTTCCTTAATTTAACCCTTGTGTGCTATTGGGGATGTTTTCATCCACTCTGGGGTGATTTTGAGGCTCAATCTGGCCACAAATTTCTCTGTGTTTCAGCAAATGGAATGATTTTTGGTGACAAATCTTATTTTTTGACACATTTTTGTGAAAATGCTTTGGAATTTTCCAAAAACTCAACAATACACTCTGGGCAAATTTACTAATTGACAAACAGTAAAAATGATTTTACCTCTTCCAAACACAGGTTTTCACTGAGTAAATTAAGAGTTTTAAGCCCTTTTTAAAGGCCATTATTGAAGGAAATTTCAGACTTATACTGGGCAAAAAGTTTTTTTTTTCTAATGGCCAGCAGAATTATTTTTACTTGCTCCATTAAAATTCCAATTTAGTTCTTTCTTAATTTGTGTCAAAACAAGCAAAACTCTACTTATATACATATAGTTTTTTCCAGCATAACCTTTATTTATAAAACAATAAAAAAGAAGTTTTAAAAACTATAATAAACTAAATTTATGCACCACAGTCTGTCTCCTCATTGGGTAGCTATAAATACAAGAAGAACTTTTTAACAAATGTCATTGTAAGGATGCAAGGAAGATAATTAAACCATATTGGTAAATCGAGTTAATTAATTTAACTTTTGATAAACACTTTTTTGAGATGGATTGTTAGTTGTTCCGATTGGGTAGCTTCACATTAACAAAGAAACATTAAGACCTGTTAAAAATGATTAAAGACCTACAACACCATATTTCAGTGAATTTAACACTTTAAGGCCTAAAATTGTTTTCAAAACTTAAGACATTTCAAGACTTTAAGGGACACTACCAACAAAGGGAAAACTACCAACAATCTAGAACGCATGATTATACGGTGTCAAGACTTTGCAATCAAAAAATGTTGTTATAATGGAAGTCAATGAGGCAAAACAGCCCCCAACATAAGGAAAGGGTAGTCAATTTGAACAATACGTGAGGGTTAATAAAGAATTGTTAAACTGTTACAGATGACTTGAGAATCACATGGTGCTGCAACATTTTGACCATCCAGGGGAATCATTAAAAAATAAGACACTTTGCTTAGATATTTCACAGTAAGGGTGATTTCACACTTGGTTCAATTGCCTGGACCGAACCGAAGTTCGATTGTCCCCTCTTGCCATCTTCTCGGCTGGTTTGTGTTCACACCGTCTTTTTTCCTTCTGAACCCTGGTACTCTTGCATCATGGTCATTCTGCTTTTACTGAATCTTTTAGTTTTGTTACCAAAACCAAAATACAGAGAGCCACTTGCGTCTATCTGCCGCAAAAAACATTACAAACGTTCAGAACATCACGCGATGTCAGCAGAAGTTGTTTTTGGTGGAGACAAGTAGACATTATCACTGTTTGCACTGGGTCAGTCCCACTTGTCACCAAGGTTGGTGATACACAGACATACACGCACGAATGAATGTTATGAAAACTAAAGCTTGTTGTACAGTTGATGGGACTCTTTAGTGTAGATGTAGTTGCTCTTTAATAGTTTGGCCTTTGGCAGTGTCATTTGCATTATACTGAACTGGACTGAACTAAACTTCAACAGTGACATTTATACTAAACTGAACTGAAGCAGTTTCAATTTACTAGAACTACACCAGCATTCTACACTACTCTCCTGCCTGCCTGAATTGATGGAATGGTCCACAATTTGAAATAGTATGGCTTTTAGTCTTTCCCAGTACTGGGTTGCGGCTGGAAGGGCATCCGCTGCCTAGAACATATGCTGGAATATTTGGCGGTTTATTCCGCTGTGGCGACCTCTGATAAATAAGGGACTAAGCCAAAAGAAAATGAATGAATGGCTTTTACTCTCTTTTCTTTATTAAGCTGCTTTCTTTTTTGTACAATCTACATTGTAAAAAGCATTATAGAAATAATTGTAGCATTATAGATTAATTGAATTGAATAGTAGATCTATACACAGGTAGAGCTGGGATGGAGGACATCCAAAAATGCGCTGTAGATTGCTAACTCAAACAGTATTGCGGTATTTAAATGTTGAGGAGCAAGCTTATTGGCTGCTGAGGCAACAACAACCAATCACTATGCCATGTAGTCTGAAACAGATTGGATAGGCCTGATAGGCCTTATCAGCCTGTGCACCCAACAGAGTTTTATGACAACATTGTATTCATGAAATAAATAAATCGTATTAGCCCACTTGAAAAACAACTGTGAGAAAACAATCTGATCCAATGGACCAATGACCCAGATGAGATGAGAGTTTACTTGCACATGTCAGATTTTGGTTCTTTTAGAAATATTGCCTTGTGAAAGCAAACTGAACCAAGAAAATGACAATATTGTAACAGGTTCTGGAACATAGAAAATGATCCGTAGCTGTGAAAACCTCAAAAGGCAAAGTTTAGCTAAGATATTTGAAAACTGAATTCTGCACTTGACCAGGGTATGAATTACACGGGGGTTTGACCCACCTAATTAAAGGGCACCTATCATGCAAAATCAACTTTTGGAAGATGTTTGGACAGAACTGTGTGTAGGTATAGTGTGTCCACACTCGTATTGCAATGATATAACAAAACAAATCTATCTTTTAAAAATTCCTGATGTTAAAATAAGATTCAAATCCCAGCGATTTTGAGGCCCACCTCAACCTGACATGGCAGTGCGGTTTTCCCCGCCCACCAATATTGACTGACAGGTGCATATTACCATGGGTCAGTATTAATGTGTATAAACATGCCCACAAGACAGGATTTGCAAAGAAACCGAGATTAAAAAATCTATCTATAGTCTCTGTGATACAACTGCGCTTTAGGAAGTAGTTAGTAGTACACTTTGTATTTTTTTATAGCATTTTGAAAAATACTTTTTGAGTTACTCATTACCGCTGTAAACTCCACAGCTGCATAGTATACACAACTATAAATGAGGACGCTTCAATCACACAACTTAGTTATAATGGATCTCTATACAGCAGCATGTTCACCCATTTGGTAGGCATCCTGTCACATTTGCTGCAAATAGATAAGCAAGAAATAAGCAAAAAAAAAAAAGCACAACGTGTTAAACATGAGTGCAGCAAACATTGTAACGGAAGTTGTGTGTGGCTCATTTATCCAACACAGGCTCATTGCAAATACGTACCCATTTCTAGGCACAGTGAAATATGTAACTAGAGGTATGTCTTCTTGCAGTTTTTTGTTTTTGCAAATCCGCCAGAGGCCACTATGTACGCTTTTTGCTCAAATTTCTCTCATGTCCTCTTCTCGCATAAATCCACAAGAGGGAGCAAGATACAGGCCAGCTTGCTGTCGACAGACTGAACGACCCACCCACCCCCTTAACTAAACCCAACCGATAGTGTTTTCAAATGCAATCTAGTAAAAGAAAATACGTTGCGGCCGCGTGATTTCACCATGTTTTCAGCCTGTTTATTTATTTATTTTATTTCTTGTTTTGCTTTCATTTAACCTGGTTTCTGGAACCGTTCTTCACCAGACTTAAATCTTGTCGTTGTGGTCAACTCTGCTCCACGTCCCAAGTCTGCCGACGTACGCGGCGAGCCACTAGGCAAACTGGTAACAACGGAAAAGTTGTCCACACGGAGGTAAGCGCTCAGCTGGTAGTGCTAAAAGGAGCAGAAGCTGTCGGTGGCGTCATACTGCACCGTAGCATTCACTTTACTTACGAAATAGCCAGACGTACCCTGTGGCTACATAATTCGCGCTCTCCAGAAATGTAGAAAAAGGTACGTATCCAAAATGAGCCTGTGTTGCATTTATATTACTGTGGTATTTGTGACTGTGGGTCTCTGTTTCATCATGTCATCGTTTCATCGAGTTTTTGTGTGTCATTTTTCTGTGTTTATCCTGACATCTGACCCTGGTTAAGTCGCTGTCACACTAGAGTTTGGCGCATGCGAAATTCTGTCATACGGCACTGCGAAAAAGGGCGGAATAAAACAAGAGGATGTAACACGAATAAAACAAACAATTGCTCCATACTTTACATATCTGCACAGAGGGGTCAAGCTTTAATCTTCTATTGGTGTCACGCATTCACGTGACGAGAAATTGCAGGTCAGAGTTCACCAAACTTGAACTTTCCAATGCAACGACATGCGAAAGCATGCATATGAATAGAATTCAATGGGGCAAAAATTGCAGCGTGATCATGATTATATCCTTCTCTGAAGTGAAATGCCCCAAGAGTGGGTGGAGAGAACCTACTTTGAGTAGGGAGAACCAGCTCATTTTTACTTAAAGGCACATGTGTCAAAACAGCTATAATTCCATCTGACCCAAAAATTGACATTTTAACAGGGTATAATAAATGATCTGATGGGTATTTTGACCTGAACTTTACAGACACATTCTGGAGACACAAAATACATATATAATATCTTGTAAAAAGGCCAAAATTGGAGCCCTTTAATGCTTGACCCCCCCTGAAAGACATCAAAACAAGATGTGGAGAGGGTCAGCTCTTTAAATAGTGAAAAATAGTTCACACTGATTTGTTGCTTTTATAATAATAATAATAATATATAGTGATCAATGGAAAAATCAGGAACTTGTAGAAATTAATATTTAACATGAACAAATGCGGGCTGCACGGTGGCGCAGTGGGTAGCGTGTTCGCCTCACAGCGAGAAGGTCGCTGGTTCAAGCCTCGGCTGGGTCAGTTGGCGTTTCTGTGTGGAGTTTGCATGTTCTCCCCGTGTTCGTGTGGGTTTCCTCCGGGTGCTCCGGTTTCCCCCACAAGCCCAAAAACATGTGGTATAGGTGAATTGGGTAGGCTAAATTGTCCGTAGTGTATGTGTGTGAATGAGTGTGTATGGATGTTTCCCAGTGATGGGTTGCAGCTGGAAGGGCATCCGCTGCATAAAACATATGCTGGATAAGTTGGCGGTTCATTCCGTTGTGGCGACCCCAGATTAATAAAGGGACTAAGCCGAAAGAAAATGAATGAATGAATGAATGAATGAACAAATGTTGCAGCCAGTTAGTGTGACTTTAACTCTGCCCCTTTTGTTTAAGCTTGACAGCTGCAATGGAGACAGTGGTTCCTTTGGTCAATGAATCAAGATCTGTCCTTTGTTTTTCTGAGAAACAAAGGTGTGAAAAGGCCGGAACTTGCAGAACTGTTTTTTAATCTAATTAAAATTTGCCTTTTAAATCAACATTGTTTCAGGCTTCGTGTACACTAATACGTTTTAGTCTTAAAACACATAACTTGTGCTACGGTTATGCCTTCTGTCCACACTTCCTTATTTTTCGACCCCTGAAAAATCAGTGTTCTTTATATCGCCATCCCTGGCTACATTGTTTCACTATCTTAACAATAAAATGAAAACTTAATATTGGCATTTAATTTTTATTCATCATGGAAATAACATCATGCTTATTTTAACCTAACATGAGTATCACAAGCATATCTGTGGCCAAAGGTTTATTTTTTGGAGTTCGCATTTTTACCTTTCGAGCCAGAGTATGCTTACTTTATCGAACAATGGAGATTGCTTTAGTTATATTGTTTTGTATTATTTTTAAGTCGTTTAGGATGCGAAGACACACAGTCAAATATTTTGCTGAACCAATCCACCACTTTTGACGCTTGAAAATTTTCATGAAAGTCATGGTGCTGCACATATTAGGAGGTTTGCTTAAGGTGCAGCTGACGTGCAGTATAGGGTTTGTAACTTGGATAAACTATGACAGTTTGCGTTCATTAAAATGTAAGAATGATTAATAAATCCATATGAAATGGTCCCTTAAAAGTGACGTTGCATTTTCAGTTTCGTGCTCAGGTGCACTCACACTACAAGCATATCGCGCCAAAGCCCAACCGAACTGTGCTCCATACCACCTCTTCCAAAGGGGGCAGGGCCGGCCAACCGTACCGCGCCCAGGCGTGATTTGGAGCACTCACACGAACCGGAAAATGGGGGTCAAATGCACCCGAGCGCGGTTCGGATAGCCTAGTGTGAGTAAACCCTAAGTTTATTTTGTATTCCCTACAGTAAAATAATGAGAAATAATAATGAGGGATTTATTTGCCAATTTTGCACAAACTACACAATTAATTTTTTGTTTACATAAATACATATCAATACAAGAGGACAGAAAGGACATAAATAAGTGGGAAATAAAGTAAACAACACAATTTATATATATTATATTTATGTGTGTGTGTCTGTGGGTGTGTGATTTATGTGCAATATGTGCATTGTTGACTCTTTTAACTGTATATGTGGGTTTAATATACAGTGTAGAATTTGTTTTTGTCAAGTTATGTTTACCCTGTCACAATCAAACTTCTTCTTCAGACTTCTTCAAATCCACAACATGTTAAACCTTGAAGCAGATGAGCTACAGTAGCAGAAGAGCACTGCTGCTAGCTGAGAACATGACATGACTCTCAACTTCCGCTGCCACATGTAGATGGTTGGCCCAAACCAATAAACCAAGCATTGTTTAAATGCCCCAACCCTACAGGGTATTGTTGTTGACCATGTCCATTCTGTTGTGACCACAGTGAATCCATCTTGATGGCTAATTTCAGCAGGACAACTGGATTCTTGAACATGACAATAAGTTCGCTATACTGTACTCAAATGGTCTTCAAATTATCTAGATCTCAATTTGATATAGCACCTTTTGGGATATATTGAAACACTGTTGTGTATTAAATAAAACACTGACTAAACTTAAATAAACACTTTTTTGAAAATAGTGTATGATCATTTCACAGCTCCCATAGAGTTAAACAGCTTTGTTAGTCAGATTAGACCACTATAGCATCTCGCTCAAAATTTTAAAAATAAAGTTTAGAACTTGCTGCACCGTGTTTTTTAGAGTTAACTAAACTTTTAACCCAAGTAGTTAAAATTAGGTAATTATTTACTCATCCCTGACTTATTCCAAACCAGTATTATTAATATTTTTTTGTTCTGTTGAATATTTTGAGCACATTTAAAACTGGTAACCATTGACTTACATTTGTTTTGAAATAAGTCTGGTTTAGAACAAGTCAAGGGTGAGTAAATGCTAACAGAAGTTTCATTTTTGGCAGAACTATCCCTTTAACTCAATTTAAGTTAATCCCTTGGTTTAAAAGTTGAGTTAACAATAAAAGTTGTGCAGGAAGTTGGCTTCAAATTTTAAGTTGAGCTTTTTTTTTTTTTTCTTACAGAAGAATCAAATCATGGATGTTTAACTTATAAATCTACTGGAGAAAAGGAACTGTGTGATGTTGTCTTGTCAGTATGAACTAAAAATCTCTTAGAAATATTTCCAGTTCCTTTTTGAATCCTCGCTAGATAATGAAAATATATCTAATAAGGGATCCAACCTGGTATTAGTACGGTGCACTTAACAAATGGCATAAGTTAATGGTTTCAGGCTATTACACTACATGTACATCTATTACTACTTCTCATTGTCTGAATCACTACCTGACAGCAACTAGAAAACTGGCTTATTTAGCAGAAAGCTCCCTGTAATTGCTTCAAGAATGGAGCCGTTGTACTTTCTTCCTACTTGGAAAAGTTTTTGAAAAGCTTCAGCTCGAACGGCAAAACAATGCCTGCAAAAATAGCACATCTCTGCACGTTCATTACAGAACTAATAGAAAATATGATGAAATGTTGTAGACAAAACAAAAGAATTTCAAATAGCACAACTTTTAGCCTATACAACTGAAAAATACATCTGCTACGTTTGAAATGAAGAGCAGGATGAGAAGAAAGGACAGCGCAAACATCAGTTCTCAGCCTAATGTTAATAATTTATGTTGTATGTGCTTCTTTATGATTAATATTTATTTATTTACCGCTCTTCAATTTGCCAGCCAGTCAAGCTTTCAAAGGCTTCGTGGACAAGAGAAGCCGTCACAAACTTCAGAGTTTACTTTCAAAAGCCTTTCAGCAGAGAATGTGCTTTCTCTCTTAGAGACGGCTCATTATTGTTATCTGTTGCAGCAAAGAAATGAAATATTGATGCGAAATAACCCTGGCGATGGATTCCTCTCTACTGACCCTATGGAAATCTAAATGAATTGCTGCTGACCCTGGAAGCCCGTGGGCCGCTGGTTTGCTTTTAGGTGTGAATTCAGCATTGAAAGCTTGTTCGGCTTTAAGGAGAAAAGCATTTCTGAGCAGCTCTTTGCTTTATAACAGCGATTACATGGAAGGACGCTGCATTACAAAGCGACAGAATGAAAGATGCCTATTGTTCAGGGGAAGAGACGAATCACTGGAAAATCTAGTGGGTTTAACGCCGTTAAAATAGCAAGACAATGTATCTTTTAAAGGTTAAACAGGATTGTTTTGCCGAACAAACCTTTGAATTCAGCCAAACTCTTGAAAATACACTGCGCTATTGCGTGACGAGAACTTCTGAGGCATTATTTAGAGAATGCGCAAGTAATTTCAAGTTTTACCATACAGTATGGCTATTATTCACCATCATCATCATATAGCTTTTAAGCTTTTGTTGTTTAAAAAAAAAGAAAAAAAAAATTCTAACATTTTGCTGTTTTATATTTGAAGTTGAAGAACTTGTAGAGAAGCAAAAACTGGAGAAAATTCTTATTAAAAGTTAGCCGTAGCGTGTGCTTTCCAATTGCATTATGGGAACTGGATCTTGGGGATGCAAATTATAATACAAAAACCGGGCAATAATAATAATAATAATAATAATAATAATAATAATAATAATATATTATTTCCCCCACAATATATTGTATAGGATTTATTCATTCATTCATTTTCTTTTGGCTTAGTCCTTTTATTCAGGGGTCGCCACAGCGGAATGAACCGCCTGTATAGGATTTATCGTCAGTTAATTTGCAAAAATAGCTCAAGGGGGAATATTTACTCCAATGAAATTACAAATTTAAATGAACAATTGTACACTTCTCAGATGTGTTTAGTTTATCTAGTTTATCGTGCTTCCTTATACATCTCTTTATCAAATTTTTTTTAAATCCCCATCGGAAAAATAAAACCTTTCTGAAACAAAGTTACAGGAAAAAGTGGAAAAAATGTGTAATTAGATTCATTTTCCAGAAAAAAAAGTAAAATAATGGACAACTTTTTATTTTTTATGTAATTTAATTACAGTTACTTATAATGCACTTGCCTTAAATACTGTAAAAAAAAAATCAACAGTATTGATTAATCAATTCAGAGTAGCAGAGTAATTAAATACAAATATATTTAGCAGAATAATGATATTTTTTAGCTGAAGAAGGTTACATTTATTAAGATGATTGAACATGCTTAAGAAACAATGAACAGTGTTGGGGGTAACGCATTACAAGTAATGCAGTACGTTACGTAATAATATTACTTTTTCTAAGTAACGAGTAAAGTAACGCATTACTTAAAAAAATTAAGTAATAATATTTGAGTTACTTTTTAAAAAATGTAACTTGAGTTACTTTTTAGATTAATTCGCTTTAAAAAAAATTATTTGCTGAACACATGGAAGAAAAGGGGATTATAGTCTCAATGAACAGTGATTTTACTGAACTAATAAGACAAAAATACAAAAGCAGCAAACACATTGCTTTAAACTTTCATTAATCTGTATATACGGCATGTGTAGCGTCAGGAAGTTCTCAGAAGGTAACATTGTTCAAATTTTTTTTTATTCAGTTTTTTTTAAAGGTAAATGAAGGTTATACAGTGTGTCGTTAAATGCAGAGTTCCTCTATTAAAAAAAAAAAGTTCTGAAAGAGATCAAGCCTCAGGCAGGTATGAAAAAGTAACGTAACGCATTACTTTGCTACATTACATTACTTTTAGTAACAAAGTAGCGCAACTAGTTACTTTTTTAGGTAGTAGCTCAATATTGTAATGCATTACTTTCAAAAGTAACTTTCCCCAACACTGACAATGAACAATGATGAAAGTATATGGTATGTATGAAATATGATGTGATTACTTTGAAATGTTTTTTTATACTGTATATAATATTTATAATTCTTTAAGTGTTACATTTTTAATAAAGCTAAAAAGTTCTATTTGGCAAAAATGTGCAGTTTAATTTATATTATCTAGGCATTTAGATTCACAGGGAGTTTAAATAGTATTGGTAAAGTATTAAATTACTTAATTGAGTAATTGAATGACTTTTCGAACATAGTAATTTAAATAAAATATTTGTGATGTAATTAGTAATTAATTACGTTTTCAAAAGTAACTTACCCAACACTGGTCCTCACCAATAAGAATCAAGTATTCCACAGATCGTATATTAAACAATAATCTACAGTATATCATCTCCTGGACGTTCTTCCTTTATGTCTTTTAAATCTGATAAACCTTTCTATATAAAATAAAAGGCTAAATATTCTTCAGTAAGAAATGCAGCCATTGTGTTTCATGTCAAACAATTGTTTATTATTAATTATTATGGTACAAATTAATGTGACAGACTTGAAGCTGTTAAGAAGTACACAAAGTGCAGCTTAACTGACCGAACAGATATTGCTCTATATAATACATACAGTTTTCAGTCTATAAAATTTTAAAGCATCCTTAGCAGGTTAAACAGCTTTGGTTTCGAGGTCTTGAGAGTAATAACAACGTTGACTTTTCAAACTTGACTGTGTGTGTGTGTATTCCAGTATGTGTTCTTCAATAAATTTCAAAAGGTTTTCCATCATCTTTCGAAAGCAATTGCGTTGAACTGCCAACTTTTCTTTGTTCTCCGTTTATACAGGGCAATTCCAGGCAATCAAACTCAAAAATGTATCTTACATAGTGGAAAGAGAAAAACAAACATTAACAATGCAGAAACCGAATGATAAAAAGAAGAAGAAGAAGAAGAAAGTCAGGTAACAATCGTCTGTTCTATACACGTGACCCTGGAAAGCACATCGTAAAGTAAAGCAGGTGAGGAAAATCTGAAAACTACTTACAAACATGTACACAAGTCCTTTATGTTCCGTTGTGAACTTTTACAGAAAGGTATCGTGTTTTGACATTGCTCACTACTTAGCAGGACAGTGCTGAGGTAATTCGAATGATATACTCCTCCATTTTCATCAATTTTCTTCGATCGGTTACATATTTCAAGATTGTCAGCGACATTTAGCCATTTCTCTGTACAGTGTGCATATAACTATTGAGCTTTGGTCCAGCATTGAAAAAGATGAGCAGAAGGCAGAGCTTAGATCCTCGTCTCTTGGTTTTCATTTTTGGTTACAGCTTTTGTTTCGTAAGCCTGTATACCTTAAGACGTCCTGTCTCTGCAACCGCACGCAGATGCCATGCTTTCTGAATTCAGGAAAATCAACAAGCTGGTGAAATGGCATTTTACCACACAACATGAGTCGGGTCAATGAAATTAGACATCTCTTTTAATGTGAGCCGAGATTTCCATTACGCATATGATTTTTCGGTTAGTGTACATATTGTAAATGTTCATTGTGATGTAAAGCATGTGTTTTTTTTGCTGATGGACAGGTAGATCGGAAATAATTGACAAATTTAGATTTACAAATTTAGATGAACTTTGGAATTCTGGTATTATATTTAAATGTTATTCAACTGACTCCAATTTTAGTTTTTTACTTGTTTGGTGGGAAAAAGAGACATAAAATTAAAATATGGTTAGTTTACTCACCCTCAGGCCATTTAATATACATGTGACTTTGCTTTCTTTCATTCTGCCTCACATAACGGGTATTACATTTTTGTTTTGGCCATGATTTTATGGTTTATACCGTACAAATTCATAACCTGCTTAACAGTAAGTTTCCATATATACATTGAATAACTGTAAATTTGCTTTTTCCAGAATTCCCTGCATGACAATTCACTTTTTATGCTTTGTTGTTGACATTACTATTGGGTTTTCTGCTTTTTGTGATAAGCATTAGTTCATTATAAAACTCTCTCATCACCACATGCTTTTGGTTGTTTTTGTCTGTGTAATAAAGGTACAATGTGTAGATTTTAGTACTTCAAAAAACTGGTGTATAACACAAAAAAAAATGAATGAAATACATTAGATATTTTACAGTTTCTACCATATTTTTGATGGTAAGATTCTGCCAACTACAGCTGCCTTTTGACATAATTTTCTTTACAGTTTGTGTTTATTTTTATTATGTATTTGACTCTAAAAGTGCCAGTAGTGTCGACTCACTAAATACAACGGTTTCAGCTAAACAGATATCTTGGATGCTCTAAGGGTGAGTAAATTAACTGTATTTTTGGCGAAATATTATTATAATTTATCTGTAAACTGACACCTTTTACTTTTTTGAAGTCATTAATCATGAAGTGAATACACTAGAGCAGTGGTTCTCAATCTCGGTCCTGGAGGTCCTGTGTCCTGCAGATTTTATCTCCAACCCCAATCAAACACACCTGTGCTAGCTAATCAAGCTTTTACTAGGGTTTCTAGAAACATCCTTGGAGGTGTGTTGAGGCAAGTTGGAGCTAAAATCTGCAGGACACAGAACCTCCAGGACTGAGTTTGAGAACCCCTGCACTAGAGAATACTTTCAACATTAGCATTTCCTTTCATTGAATTGTAGGCTATTTATATCGCTGTTAAATCATCATCCCACTTTGTAAAGACATTGACAACCACTACCTAAAATTTCCTTTGGAATGCTTGAAATAGAATATAAAAAAGGGATAAGAAAAATAAATATGGGTGTTGCAATATTTGCTATATTGGCTTCCAATCAAAATGAGCATTTTCCAATGCTTTTTTGCCATCGGAGAAACTAGTTCCGACACATTGTGAGTTTTTGCACAGTCCAAATGATGAAGACACACAGACAAAAGATAACTTGCATAACCCAAGAGAAATCTTTAAAAGTAACCCATCTCATTTACTTGAAATCTTTATGTATATATGTATATATAATATATATTTAGTTGAGTGTGACAAGTAAAATAAAACCCTTTGCTTTAAAAAATAAAACATCCGATCACATGTAAAGAATAATAGAATTTGAGAAGTTTCAGGCCAAGGTATAACACGATGTCCTTGTTCTTTGGCTAGGAGGCTTTGGCAATGCCGTAAAATAGCTTTAATCACAGCTGCAACAAATGTGGTATATGTTATATTCACTGAGAATCTCTTAGCAAAAAATTCCTCCCAAATGCACTCTTGACTGACTGATGCCTTAATGCTAATGAACTCAACCAGATGACACAGAAGACGATGGCTTTACAGACAGCAGAAATGTGACGGTTTTTGAAATAAACTTTGATATTTTTGGAACTTGTGATTTCAATTTTGGTGACAGATTAGCAGAAATATTTACATTAAAAACCCAAGTGATAAAATAAGACAGATTGAATGTCACACCCACCAACCCCATCCCTCTTTTTTTGTTCCTTTTTTTTCTTTCATTTCTTTTCTCCCCAGTAAAAATGTAAAACACATTTACAATTAAAAAACCTTAGGAATCAGATGCAACAAACTTTGGTAAGTAGTTTCTTCACCATCCTTGATTTGAATATGATCCCACAAACTGCTTCATAATTCTCACACAACTCTCTTTTTTTTTCTTGACTTTTTTGGTTTTTGCTTTTGTGATGGTAACACTGACAATATTTCTTTTTGCCCTTGTCAACAGTTCATCCAGTCGACAGGGCATCGGATAGCAATCCAGTTCTTTAAAGTCCACAACATCAGAAGTTTCCCCATCGTTGGATGCTTATTGAGCTAAGGGTGTTCCTCCATATTATCAACCAGAGGGTCCATCGGTGCGACCGGCCCAAGTCCCTCGGGCTGTTTGAGCCTCTTTATAGTGTTTTTCAAAGCTTGCCTCTTATTGCAGAACCAGACGCGCACCACCTCGCGGTCATAGTTCAGTTTCTCTGCGATTTCCGTCATCTCCTGACCGGAGGGGTGAGTATTCTTCTCGAAGTGGCTGTTGAGGATTTCCAGGGCCTGCGGCGTGAAAGAGGTCCGGCGTTTGCGCTTTTTGGAGGGCTCGCTGCCGATAAACTCGGTCAGGTTCTGCATACCGGAGCGATGGCGGGCTTCCGCCTCGGCCATCCAGCGCTCCAGCACGGGCTTAATCTTCTGGGCGCTTTTTGGGGTGATGTCCAACTTCTCGAACCTGGCAGGATATAAAAGGCCAGGGTTCAGTTTGCCTGTCAGACTGCTAGCTATAGTGTTCTCTTGGGCTTCCTGTGGTAGGAAAAAGTGGCTTCTCAGGATGGTGTGTCTGGGGGAGAATTGAGAGAGAACAAGCTTACTCAAGTGCCCGGATTGGGCGAGGGGTTTCCTGTCTTACCCAGTTGCCTGAAAGGGGTCTCCTGGTCCAAGCTGCCAATGGGACAGAGAGTTTTGGTGGCTTCTACCGCATCTCTTTAGCTGAGAAATCAATTAATCTAAGTTCACAGAGCTTATTTTTTTAGGTGTGTCACTTTTGTTGACTCTCTTTACCCATGATGCATTGAACCAAGAGGACTCTTCCACGGGCCGGTCCAAAAACAAACAAGCACCTGACTGATATCATAAAGACAACCCAGGCTCATTGGAAATACGTGCTTCGGGCTACGTTTTTGTGAAACTGCCAAAATGTGCTTCGACATACGTTTGCCTGCTGTTTCTGGGTAATACGAATGCTACGGCAAAATAACATAAACAACTTTGTTCCTTTTCATATATGGAAGTCCATATTATCTACAAATAAAAGATTGTATTGGTGCGTGTTTTGTACAGCACTGATTAAATGCTACAAAAAAAATTAACTGTGTCTATGATTTGTAATCGCAAGTTGATAAATGCACAACAAAGCCCTGGCTACTCACCGACATGTATGAGAGGGATGTGTAAATTTCACATTTACATATCCCAGTAAAGTATTTGAGATAGAAAGTGGCCTCTAGTGGATTTGTCATCACAAGCTGTAAGGAAACGTTGCTGGAGCAACATATTTCACGTTTCGCAAAAACGTAGCCCCGGGCACATATTTCTAATGAGCCTGGATTGCATAAAGAATGAGTCATTTATTTGGCCTTGCAGTTTTCTTCTCTAGCTCTTATGTTTAATCAAAGCCACAGACAGCATCACATACTATTAGGAATTCTGTTTTGTGCAAGAGATTTTAATACATATTGTCAAATGGATAACACAAGCATGCGGTAAAACATTAAAAGCATTATTAATTCACAGATGCTTAAATTATTCACTGAAATGCACACACATTTGAATACACTTTTCTGACATCTTCCTCAAGCAACCCTGATGCTCATTTAATGTTTAATGCTAATACATTTTCACCTTCACTTTTGAATATGTCTGCAAGTTTATAGGGTCCCCAGGGAGGCAAATAAGTCTAATATTTAGGTTTTGCTATTGCTGTTGAAACTTTGCTTTCTGTACAAAAACAATGATGGAAAATTTGTCACGGTAACTAGTTTCACACTTGTTTAAACAAAGCACTCAGAAAGTCTATGGCTGAATTTCATACAACAGCCTCTTTAGCTGCAGAAATATATTTTGGGATGTTATTTAGATCTTCATTTGACTTTACTCAGCAGGCTATAAGCAGGACTTTTAATTTTCAGTAACCCAGTTAAAGCGCTTCTACTGAACTGTATGCTGTTACAAAATCACCACGTTCTTTAAAAATCAATGATCTTCACTGCCTGATTGATGTACGACATAAAGTGGGTCTCAGACCGGAAAAGAAGCACTGCATTAAATTCCTTTTTTCCGCACCATGTCTTTAAAATATGAAAAATTATTTTACTCCAGTATTTTCAATGGAGTTTCTGCGCTAGCTTGCTGATCCTGACAGTGCGTGCATATGAATGGCTTTTCATCTCGATGCTGTAAAAGGAACCGTATAAAATTGTCACATTAACCATTCACCGGACATTTTTATCGGTGGGGAAATAACATTAGCTGTGCATATTATTATGGGAATAATAAATAAAGGGGGCGGCACGGTGGCGCAGTGGGTAGCGCTGTCGCCTCACAGCAAGAAGGTCGCTGGTTTGAGCCTTGGCTGGGTCAGTTTGCATTTCTGTGTGGAGTTTGCATGTTCTCCCCGTGTTCGAGTGGGTTTCCTCCGGGTGCTCCGGTTTCCCCGACAAGTCCAAAGACATGCGGTATAGGTCAATTGGGTAAGCTAAATTGTCCGTAGTGTATGTGTGTGAATGGGAGTGTATGGGTGTTTCCCAGTGATGGGTTGCAGCTGGAAGGGCATCCGCTGCGTAAAACATATGTTGGATAAGTTGGTGGTTCATTCCGCTGTGGCGACCCCAGATTAATAAAGGGACTAAGTCGGAAAGAAAATGAATGAATAAATAAAGAAGAGATGAATATATTTTCATCTATCCTACAAAGCAATAGTTTGACAAGCTGGTGGGTCATAACACAAAAACAGATCTGTTGTGGAAAGAAAAGTAAGAAAACAAATAAAAGGATTCTAGAAAGTAAAGTAAAAACAAAAGAAACCATCACTAAAATGAACCATGGTTTTATTATGGTAAAATCTCATTTTATTTTTTGAGTACAGATTACCATTTGTATAACTACAACTTTGGAACAAATTCTACAGTTAAACTATTGTTAGCATAACAAAACCATGGTTATTTTGTGGTTATCATGCTTTTTTTTATGTACTGTCAGAAAAATGGCTAATTCGTATGAATTCAAACATTTATATTGGTATTAAATTGTACAATTTTTAAAAGGAAGTGTGCCCCCAAACCCCTATCTCTCATTGGGGGTGAGCAAATTGTACTAAAATATAAGAACGAGAGCATAGAAATGAATACAAATTAGCCATTGAGTCAAACAGTTACTATTGCTGTGAGATTCAAAATGATATTTTTTTTAGGAGGTTCTAGCATCACATAGCATGTTTTACATGTTGCTAGCATGTTTTAACAGTTAGTCATAATGTTAGCATGTTTGTAGCATGTAACTAACATCTTTTATGTTACTAGCATGTTTCCAGTATGTTTAAAATAATTGCTAGCATTAATTAGCATGTTGTTAACACATTTCTACAATTATCAACAAGTCGCTACCCTAAATCAACATGTTGATAACACGTTTTTAGCTTTAGTTAGCATGTTTTGCTAAAAAAATGATGGTATGTCTCCACTTGATGTCAATGATATATAGGTCGGTTGGGAAATACTTAGATCTACTGATCTAAAAAAAACTGTATAACCAGCTATAGAGTATAGTAACAGAAGATCCACAAAAAGAACTTTTGTCTCCCATGACTCTACTGAACGTGGAGCTTTCCAAAGTGCTGAAGCAGGTGTGTCTCGCACAGGCTTTAATGGAAAGATGTTTCAGTGAGTTCCCTGACCTGCGCTCCTATCCAACGCATGGACATCTGTCAGGCAGACAGAGAAAAGCCCAGCTGAGAGAAGGGGAGAGAGGTGAACGGCTGCTCTCTGAAACAACACACAGTCTCTCTTGGTCCATAACTCCTGGACAGGCTCCTGCGAGGAGACCTTTGATGGAATCTTAACTGGCATTTGAAAAGACGCCTGAAGCGGGGGCAAAGGCCCTTGCTCTCCCAGGTCCTCAAACGCAAAGACGTTTTTTTTCCAGCACGGAGATGAGTGACAGCACCCTGTTAAATCCAGCCGAGCAGGAAACAATAACGGAGTCTAGGCATATTGGATGCCTTATTTATTATGTTGTGTATTATTTAACTTCTTAATTCTGGACTCTGTTTGTTGCAGCAACATCAGAAAAAAAGTGAAATATTTAAGCTTCTGGAGAGAGACAGCAGGAAATACACCTTATCACAAGGTTTTAACAGTGACTACATACTTTGTATTTATTATTACTATTATTATTATTATTAGTAGTAGTAGCAGCAGTAAAAAGGAGCAAGGATAACTGATCAATATTATAATAATGCACAATTTAACCTATTTGTTTTTTTATTTAGCAAAAAATTTGAGATAATCGTCTTCATTGTCTTTGTTCAAATCTTTTTTCCTTGGCCTTTGAAACTTGATTTTACATTTGTTACAAATAGTGTTTACATATATCCTACATATGTGTTTGTTTTCTTTGTTTTACGTATGTTTTATAAGTCTTGTGTTGCTTTGTGAACTCATTTTACTGTGCAGCACTTTGGTCTGCTCTTTGATGCTTGTTAAGTGCTTTAAAAATAAAGTTTGAATGAATTTATATTATGATCAACAAAAAAAATGTGTTTAATTTTTTCTCTCTCCATTAAACAGCCACTAACATAAGTCATAAATGTTATTAATACAGGTCACTATACATTTGGGCTGAAAATGTACTGACCATCAAAATCCTCCCTGCTCTCCCATTTCAAAAACTTTCATGTAAGAAGTAGAACTGTTCGTTTTTTTTTCTTTCAGATGAATACAGAGGACAGCCTTCAGACAGAAATGAAGCAGGCGGCCAGAAGGGAAGTAGGTGTGATTAAATATATATACAGTCATGTTAAGCAGCTCTTCTGCCCAATTTGTTGTGCAAATTACAGATGGCAGCTTTGCAGCCCGAGACATGAATCATTGATGTGAATCTAGTGTTCTGGTGTGGATTAATGTTGTAAATCCACACAGCTTAAAAGTGGAAAAGCGATTCCCATCTCGCAATTATGTGATGATATGACATCTCATGAGCAACGGCGCATGCAAAAGCAGCCTCGTTCCAGCGTCGGCTGTGAAATGTGCCGTGTAAAAGGAGGAAAATTGAATTTGTCGCACTGAGTATGGTGTATTTAACCAAACAAACGAGAGATCAGAATATGATTTCGATTTGTATTATCTAATGTATTCGTATTTATATTCAATTCAATTCAGGTTTATTTGCACAGCGCTTTTCACAATAATTATCATCCCAAAGCAGCTTTACAAAAGGTGCACGTTGTCACATTACAATCAAAATCAAATATTATATTAATACATATACTATTTTTAATAACACATTTCGAATAACTTATTTCTTTTGTCGGTAACACTTTAAAATAATGGTCCATTAATGCTAATGTATTTACTAACATGATCAAACAATTAGTAATACATTTATTATGGCACTTATTCATATTTATTAATGTTAGTTCATGTCATTTAAGTTAAATAACGTTAGTTCATGTAAACATAGAATGCATTAACTAATGTTAACAAGCATTGGATTTTAATAATGCATTAGTTAATAGTGAATTATGATTAATAAATGCTTCACAAGATTATTCATGCTTAATTAATGTTATACATTAACTAACAGTAACTAATGGACCATTATTCTAAAGTGTTACCCTTTTGTCTTTGCCATTGTGACAGTACAAATATCACTACAAATATATTCGCAAGATACTATAGTATTCAGCTTAAAGTGCAAATTAATGACTGTTTATTATGTTAGCTAGGCAATTAATTAGGTTAATTAGGCAATTTATTGGATAACAGTGATTGTTAAAAAAAAAGTAATTGAAAAAAACAATAATATTGACCTTATTTATAAATTTTTTTAATTAAAAATGCTTTTATTCCATGAAATAAGACTTTCTCCAGAAGAAAGAAATATATGAAATACTGTAAAAATATTCCTTGGTCTGTTAAACAGCAATGGTAAAATAATCGAAAAAGAATTAAACATTTCACAGGGAATTTCACTTATAATTTTGACTTCAACTGTACAGTATATACATAATTCACGATAGTTATACAATAAATGTACTTTTTTGTGAATGAACTTTTCAAAAAGGCGATGTACGAGGTCTGTGTATATAATATATGTTCAATGAAGTGGTCTGATTATTACAATAACTAAGAACAATCTGTATATTGTATTTTTTATAAATAATATGCTACGCTCAGTATGTCAAATCTGCGTGTTTTTATGATTTCACCGCACCAATGTCAAACGCTTCACATCAGTCATAAAGCATCTGGACTGTCCGGGCTTTAATAATGACCTCTGCCTCTGATCAGTTTGACGATGCACCTTTGTGATTGTTCAGACGAACCAATAATGCTTTTTTTCCGCTCTGAACTACGAGATCGGACAAGATAGAGACATCTGTCAGGCCGAGTTTGACTGAGCAAAGACTACAAGAGCCCCAAGAGCTCACACACTCGCAAGCGAAAGCGCGTTCACCTCTTTCCCCTCTTGTCTCTGCTGATGTTAACTAAACTAAAGCATGTGAAGTCTGCCTTTAATGCCAAAAACACTCTGCACACTGTCATGTCCAATGTCGTACAAATGAACAAATAATGAAAAAAAAAAAACTTCCTCTGCTTTCTGACGAGATGAAAGGACGCATATAGAAAAAAAACCCATCACATCACCTGTTTATTTTGGAAACTAATGGCTTTTAATGTATGCTATAAATGTCTAAATAATAAATGGGAGTAAATATTTGATGGGGGATTTTTAAGACTTTCTGAGGTTGCTTCATAAGGAATTCCCTCACTTTCCCTCCAATGAGCAATTTCAGATTTGGTCGGCCGTTCTTTGCTGATATGATGAAATTTTAAAAAGCGTTCGGCGACGGCGGCGTCAGATAAACACAAGTGTCTCATCAGGAGAACTGTTATGTCTTTTAAAATTCGCACTGCATAGAAATGAAATGGAAACGGTAAACTGTGTGACTTCATGTGGCACACAGAAACACTCATGGAGTCTGGGTTTGTTTCTATCAGTGGGTAATTAATGTGTGGCAGTGTGTGTGTGTGTGTGTGTGTTGTGTTATTACTATTTACAATATTGCTCATATTTGCTAATTTTGCACTTTCCTTAAATAGGGCACACTTTATTTTTGCAGAGTATTCCAGCATAAAGCCTTGTATTTGTTTTATAAACTATTATAAACGTAAAATATACTGATAAATGATATTTATATATATACATTTTTCAATATTAAAATGATTTTAAACTTTACATTCAATTAAAATAATTGTAGTAAACATATTCAATAAAAACAAATTTTATTACCATATATATATATATATATATATATATATATATATATATATATATATATCTGTCCATCATAAATTATTAGTGCAAAACATATTTAATTAACTAATTATAAGTACAACCTATTTTGAAAATATAAATGTTTATTAATTTCCCAGTGAATACAGGTAATATATTTTGGTGCGTTTACACAAAACAGATTAAACAGATATATTAAAATAATATTTTAGTCACCGAACATCTTTAGAAATAGAGAGATAATCTATTTAAATTCATGTGAAATATTGCAAAAAAATTACAAACTGCTAAATTTCAACAAAATTGTAACAAAACTCTTTTTAAAAAATGTATTTAACATTTTTCCCAATCATATAAATTTGGGCAAAAAATTTGGGGCCATTATCGTAAGTTATTTTGTTAGATTAACTCCAGATTTGGCTTCATTACTGACTAATCTAATGTTTATGCACAAATATAATATTGTATAGCATCCAATAGAAAATATTCATTTAAATGAGTGATTTGTGAGGGGTGTATGCTGAGCACTGTATATGTTATATATTAATATACTTTTTTACTATACTCCTTTACAATTTGTAACAATTTCCATTTAGTTTTTTAGCTTACTTCACAATTTAATAATAATATAATATAATATAATATAATATAATATAATATAATATAATATAATATAATATAATATAATATAATATTCATTCATTCAATTTCTTTTGGGCTTAGTCCCTTTATTAATCTGGGGTCGCCACAGCGGAATGAACCGCCAACTTATCCAGCATATGTTTTACGCAGCAGATGCCCTTCCAGCTGCAACCCATCACTGGGAAACATCCATTCACACACATACACTATGGACAATTTAGCCTACCCAATTCACCTATACCACATGTCTTTGGACTTGAGGGGGAAACCGGAGCACCTGGAGGAAACCCACGCAAACACGAGGAGAACATGCAAACTCCACACAGAAACGCCAACTGACCCAGCCGAGGCTCGAACCAGCGACCTTCTTGCTTTGAGGCGAACGTGCTACCCACTGCGCCACCGTGCAGCCCCATAATTCCAGCTGCAACCCATCACTGGGAATATAATATAATATAATATAATATAATATAATATAATATAGGGTGGCGCAGTGGGTAGCACGTTCGCCTCACAGCAAGAAGGTTGCTGGTTCGAGCCTCGGCTGGGTCAGTTGGCATTTCTGTGTGGAGTTTGCAGGTTCTCCCCGTGTTCGCGTGGGTTTCCTCCGGGTGCTCCGGTTTCCCCCACAAGTCCAAAGACATGTGGTATAGGTGAATTGGGTAAACTAAATTGTCTGTAGTGTATGTGTGTGACTGAGTGTGTATGGGTGTTTCCCAGTGATGGGTTGCAGCTGGAAGGGCATTCGCTGCGTAAAACATATGCTGGATAAGTTGGCGGTTCATTCCACTGTGGCGACCCCAGATTAATAAAGGGACTAAGCCGAAAAGAAAATGAATGGATGAATATAATATAATATAATATAATATAATATAATATAATATAATATAATATAATATAATATAATATATAGAGAATAGTTTATCAGAAACAAATAAACTCCCTTTTTCCCCTAAGATAGTATTCATTTTGTTATGGAAAGAAAAAGGTTGGCTTTCAACATTAATAAAAAAAGTTTTCGAAAAAAGAGCTTCAAAACTGACTTTGTACTCTACTTGTGAAAAGTGTCTCCTAGTGCATGCAGCAGTTACACCGGGTTCTGTGTATTCATTCTTCCTTTTCCTATTCTCGTTTTTGTTTAAGAGCAGAAAGCTCAAATGTTTTGAGTGATGTGATATGGCATGCTCTTTAAAAATTATCTGACATCATGTTTGTCCTCTTTTCGCCACAAATTGTCCTCTGATGTATTCAGTAACCGCTGGAGTCCTCGACATGAACAACAGAATTTGCACTCTAATGAAGATGTTAAATATTTTATTTCCTCATGCTACATAATGTTCTAGTTTATAACCAAATTCATGTCGTTGCTGCCCTGTGGAACAGCACGTTTTAATAAAAGTCAAGGCCTGTCAAGTTCCTTTCAGCTAAACGCCATGTGAATACACGGCAATGGACCTTAGAAATTATTAAGTGGTTTAAGTGCTTCTTGTAATACCACAGCTGATGTATTTTACATTAGTAACTGAATCTTCTCATATAGACAGTGCAGAGACCAGTGAAGACAAAGACTGAAGTATATTACTATGATGTATATGACATTTACTGCAAAGCGGCTATGAATGTTTAACATCGCTCTTTTACATCTTAATTATTTGTGATCTATCTATCTATCTATCTATCTATCTATCTATCTATCTATCTATC
>CAIGQV010019124.1:2263375-2280530 GCA_903798115.1 Danio jaintianensis | reverse complement strand
AATAGAATAGAATAGAATAGAATAGAATAGAATAGAATAGAATAGAATAGTGTGTAAATATGCGATTTGGGACGCGCCTAATCTATTTTGAGTCAATTCTGAAAAAGAATTTTAGAATTTTAGAATAGATTTGGACCCCATTGACTTTCACTGTATAGACAAAACAACTGAAATATCTATTAAAATGTCTTCTTTATGTTTCAAAGAGTGGTTTAAATAAATATAATGAAAAAAAAAAGATATTTGAAACACCATGAGGACAAATTGTTTTCAAATTTGAATTGTTTTGGTTCATGTGGGTTAAAATGGTTTATAATTGTTTTAAAGCCGTTAAGCTGGAATAAGAATCATGCTGAGGGACAAATTAAGTTAAATACAGTTTCCACCAGTGTCTGACAGGTTAGAGTTGACATGTTTCTCATAAATCCTTGTAAGTACCAAATAAAAATCCCTCTGATTTGGTAAAACCATGTGAAACTAATGTGTTTGTCTGTGACTCGATCACGTTGAATGTTTGATGTAAACAATCTCCTCAAACATTGTCTCCCAATTCAGCATGAGCCTGGGCTACACTTAAATCTGATTATGCAGTTTAAACTCATGAGAAACACCTGCCTGAAAAAGCAGGAGATAAAAGAATTACTATGAAGAAAATTCTAAAGGGTACATATATTGTGTCATACATCCAGTGATGGAGCTAAAGGGGTGTCCATGGTGACACGGGACACCCCGTCATCTGATTGGCCATCTCATGTGTTACCCTGAAATTGAATTCACTGCTGGAAATTTCAATTATCATTTCACATTACTGAAAGACGCATTTAATTTAGCTTTAATTTTACACCGCAATGAATTTTGCATGCTGCACTGACATAACTGACACTGTTCTCACACTCTCAGAAAAAAACAGACAACGAGTTCACAAACAAAACAGAGTAAGTTAATTTTGATGTAATCAAAAAATTTATTTAGCTGCTTGTTCAAACTACTTATTAAAATGAGATGAAACAACAAAATTCTTGAGATTTTTTTTGAGACAACTTAACTGTTTTATATTCAAACCATTTCAATTTGTTACCTTAATCAATTTGTGTTAGGACAACATGAATGAATTGTGTGGAACCCACCTTTTTTTTTTTTACAGTGTATGAAACAATGTCAGCTTTCAAATTATGTAAGCAATAATTCTCTTTTGCTTCTTTTTAAAGTGGCATAACAGCTTATAATGTTCAGTTTAAACAAAGCAGAAGCACATCTGAACTAAATGAACACAAATAAACATCTGATTAGAAACAGCACAGCCTAATTGTCCAATCAATGCATTACTATGAACTATATGAAAAAAGTGTAAATAAGAAAAAGCTTGTTAATAATATGCCACATTATTTACAGTACCTCAAAAAATCCATTTAGTTTCCATAAACTCTATACTTAATTCTCTAGTTATGCTCTATAGTCTGTTCTCTAAAATGTACTTTAGAGGGGAGACTTTTGCAAAACAAATACATTTAAATGAACCAATAATTTATCACAAGCTTATAAAGAATTGTTCCTAGCAGGATGTTCATTCCAAGGTGAACTCAGAAGTTAACAAATCTAGTTTGAAGTTAGTTTAAAGGGATACCGTAGTTCACCCAGAAATAAAAATTGTCATCATTTACCCACCCTTGACTTGTTTCCAGATTTTGTTCTGTTAAACACAAATGAAGATATTTTGAAGAATGTTGGAAACCAGTAACCATTGACACTTATAGTAGGAAAAACTAATACTATGGATGTCAGTGGTTAACGGTTTCAAACATTTTTTCAAATTAATTTTTTCAACAGAATAATAAAATAAAATAAAAAAATAAAAAAGTCAAGGGTGAGTAAATGATGACATCATTTTCATTATTGGGTGAACTATCCCTTTAAAGGACAGTGACAATTTACTCACTATTTACTCACTCTCAAGTGGTTCCAAACCTTTATGAGTTTCGTTCTTCTGCTGACCACAAATAATATATTTTGAAACCAATAACTATTCATTTACATAGTATGGAAAAACAAATACTATGGAAGTCAATGGTTACAGATTTTCAACATTTTTCAAAATATCTTCTTTTGTGTTAAAGAAAAGAAAGAAACTCTTAAAGGTTTGAAACATGTAAAGGGTGAGTAAATGATGACAGAATTGTCATTTTTGGGTGAACTATCCCTTTAAACAACTTTACATACTGTAAGCCCCTATGTTAGTTGCACATTAGTCAGAGTATAAGAATGTACAGCTAATGTTTAAAGTATTCAACAATCATTGGTTTCATTTGTGCTTTCTGATGTCAGGTTAGAACTATAAACTACTTTTCTGCCATGGTCTATGGACCCCCTAAATTAGCCATAGACACCACTTATCCACTTCATATATAAAACTCTAGTTGCATACTTCTGTCAATAAAAGTTTTTTCTTGTTCTTCTATAAAGACTCGCTTTCGTTCCTTTGCATTATATGTGTGTTTTACAGTGTGACGAGCATTCATCTCCCTTTCTCCCCCCCCCCCCCATCTCTTTCTCTTTCTGTTTCTCTTCTTTGAGCAGAACTCATTAGGATTATACTGGCAGTGATTCCTAGGGAATGTCATCTCTTCCTGCAGCCAGGCCAATCTTCAGTGTTAGCCATGGCCGCCAGGCAATATCCCTGCCCATTTTCTGCCCTACTGCCCGCTGTTTGGAGGGGAATAGGATGGGAACACATATTGAGAGAAAATTCCAAACTTCTAACACCCGCCGCTGTGAAAGAAACAGATCAGAAACGGTCAAAACGCTGCTTTTTCTGATTCAGTTAAAGGAATGTCTTGTTAAATAACGAGAAATTATGTTATTTATTTATAATGATCTAATTATCTATTACTATACTATTATTAAATGATTACCAAGACATATGGACACCGTGCATGTATAAACATTCATGCTAGTTATATCAGTAGTAATACCTGTCCACTTATTCATCCATTCAAGCTTTTTATCCCGTTACTCATACTGAATGTTAATTTACAGTAATAAGTCCAGCTATAAAAACCACTGGAATTTTTAAAGAGATGCGCTTTTGTGTTTTATTTTGTGTTTTAGATTAGATTTGTATTCTTTTTTTTTAACACAACATTTTAACTTTTTTAACTTTAACTTTAATGTATTTTAAGTCAAATTATTACATTGGTGAAGATTTTTTTAAACTGTATAAACGTCTGTACTATTCATTCATTAATTTTCCTTCAGCTTAGTCCCTTATTTATCAGGGGTCACCACAGCGGAATGAACCGCCAACTATTCCGGCATATGTTTTACGCAGCGGATGCCCTTCTAGCTGCAACCCAGTACTGGGAAATTTCTGTACTATTTATTTATATAAATATTCGAATTTTTAAATATATTGTTTTACAACAAAACAGTTGTTTAAACGAAGATTAATTGGTGTTTATTGTTCTCAATGTGTTTTTATTCAGTAATTTTACATGCAGATGCACTCATTCATCCATTCCTCAAGCTTTTTATCCCGTTACTTATACTGAATGCTAATTTACAGTATTTACAGTTAAAAACAAAACAAAACTGGAATTTTTAAAGAGATGCACTTTTGTGTTTTTCTTTGTGTTTTAGAGTAGATTTGTATTTAGATTTTAGATTTTTAGTTTTTTTTTTTAACACAACACATTCCATATTTGTAGGCAATGTAATAATAATAATAATAACATGAAATTATTTAATAGTTTATTTTACAAATTATTATTTTTTTTAATAAGTAACACAAATACAAATTCTTTCTATGTTTCTATCTTCAAAATCAATTTGCAGAAGTGATATTTATTTAATGTTTTACTTCTGGTTTTGACGAAATGGTGCAATCCTACCAACAGAACATACTTTTTTTGGACTTTCAGTCATCTTAAAACAAAAATGTCTTGAGAAAGTTTGGTTTTTCATGTTGAGTATTTTTTAATTAATAGCAACAACAGCAAAACTGCAATTACCAATAGTTTAAATCAATCTACAAGTACATAAAAAGGATGTTTAACAGCTTCACGAATGTTTAAAATTGAGTTAACAGCTAAACGAATGAGTTAAAATTTTATATGTTTTTGTTTAATAGTCTAAAGAATGAAGACAAACACTTTGAATAATACTTGAAGTATTATAATCTGTGCTTATGCAGCACTTGTGCTCAAATTGAGTGAACTGGACTAATGATGACTGGATCTTTATAAAACAAATACTGAATGTAGACAACAGAAAGAGAATTAAATAAAGTTGTTTTATTTCCAACATTCACTCATTCACGGCTGTTTTATTGTTTTATAAGACAATGCATTCTTATGACAACTGTCATTAAGTGTCACTAGCTTAGATATGCGATTTTAAATGCAATAATATTTGTTATGACATTATTATAAACAAATATACATCATAACCTGTCTCTGTCATCATGACAACGTGATTTATGTGATAAATCTGTCATAAACATGGTTGTCATGAGACCACTATAACTGTGCCATAAATTTTATAACAGCACCAGTGGTGCAAAATGAATTTCTCATTAAAAATTTTTATAATTTAGAATCAACACTGTTAATGAGACATTTTAACAACAAATTCAATACACAATTATAATGGTGACAATCATGTTTATGACGGATTTATGACAAGTTATGTTGTCATGGTGATATGAAGTTGTCATGACAAAGACACTGACAGGTAATAATGCATTTACATCAAGTTGTCATAACAAAGACATCTCAAACAATATTACTTTGCATTTAAAATAACATAACTGAGTGAATGGCACTTAATAACAGTTGTCATAAGCATGCATAGAATCTCATTCACATTTATGGCACGTGTCATGTTTATAAAGCTGCCATGACAGTCTTATGAATAAGTAAAGTGTTACCATAATATCATTACAATAAGTAATAAAGCAGCTTATTTAAAGCATTCAGCATTTCTTCACCATTAACACTCTGAATTCTCCACAAACAGGCTGTGTATTATGTTCTAACACAACGCAGCAACCTCTCATCTAAAATGAGGCAATGTTCAGCTGTGCGGCAGCTGAGGGAAAACTCTACTACTTATAGCCTGTGCTTAAAGCAACGCGGCCACATTTGTGTTATTTTAGTAATCTACTATCATCCCAACATTAATGCCTAAGAGCTAAATCAACACCCAAACCAAACAGAGTGCTTCAGTCTACAACACATTGCCTTCTCCCTTTTCTTTCCTTTTTTTTGGTCTGTGGCAGCATCTGCCGTTCCCCTGGCCACGTCTGAGGCCTGTATTAGTATCATTTTAATGTTAAAAGTAAAAGAAGGGCGGTGGGGACGAGGCTCAAAAGGGTGGTGGGTGTTTTAGCAGGCTCCAACTGAATAATGCGCGTCAGTAATAAGGTCGAGAGCAGAGCCTGTAGCCCTGGGCTTTGACCGTCTCAGTGACCTGATTATGTCAGCCAGTGTCAGCCGCCACGACACTACAAACACACAGCGCATCCCATCAACGGCACCGCCATGCTTATACGTCCAGCCAAGCCCTGCAGGCTCCTTCAGCAAAGACAAGGCCTTACCAGTTCGTTAGGTAACGTCTACCGTACAACATGCACACACTTGGCAGCATTTGTGCGGTAGTTCAAATGAGCGACAATTTATCATATGCTGAACAAGTATGGAATATATATACACATAAGCACATTTATATTTACATTACATTAGTTTTACAATAAGAATAAATAAAGAGTCAGTTCTTACAGTTCTATCAGTGTTCTCTTACACAAATCTGCATTTATTTTATTATAAAGAAATGCCACTAATAATTTATTAATATTATACAAAAAATAAAACTACTCTATTACTATTAGTTTTCAGCAGCCAGTAATATTTCTTCAAAATATTGTTCTATGTTGATCGAGAACATAAATATGTTTTATTATTATCAAATTTGAAAACAACTGTGCTGCTTAACCTTTTAGTAAAGACTGAGATTCTTTTGAAACTGTATAAATGTCTGTTCTATTCGTTTTCCTTCAGCTTAGTCTCTTATTTATCAGGGGTCACCACAGCGGAATGAACCGCCAATGATTCCAGCATATGTTTTACGCAGCGGATGCCCTTCCAGCTGCAACCCACTACTGGGAAATGTCTGTACTATTTATTTATATACATATTCTAATTTTATTTTTTATTTTTTTTAAACAAAACATTTCAAATTGGAAGATTAATTGGTGTTTATTAATGTCCTCAACATATTTATATTATCAGTAATTTTCTTAAGTTTTTAATGTCTTTATTTAAAAATTTCTTTATTTTCCCTGCTTTATCATGTGTCACCACAGCAGATGAACCACCAAATTCTCTGGCATACATTTTACATGTGGATGCCCCTCACACACTATGGCCAATTTTTAGTTTATCCAATTCACCAATACAGCATGTCTTTGGACTGTGCCAAGGGGAGAACATGCAAACCCCACACAGAAATGCCACCTGGCCCAGCCGGGACTCAGCAACCCACCAAGCCACTGTCTAAAATTATTTTCAATAATTTTTTATTATAGTAAATAAAAATAATTCCTTACAAAATATACATGTGATCCTGGGCCACAAAACCAGTCATAAGTGTCATTTTTTTTTCTCCTGAAATCAGTCCTGAACAAATAAGCTGTGGACAATGGACACTATTTGGTCAAAACACAACTTGAAAATCTGAAATCTGAGGGTAAAGAAAAATGGCATAATACTGAGAAAATAGCCTTTAATGTTGTCTTAATGAAGTGCTTACCATTGCAAATCACTAATCATAAATACACTAGGAAATTTACTAATTATTTTCATGGAACATGAACTTTACACGCAAAAAATGGCATTTGCTGTTTGTTCAAACTACTTATTTAAATTGAGCTGAAACAACACAATTCTTGAGTTTTTTGGGGACAAGTTAAATTTTTTTTTTGTTCAATCCACTTAAATTTGTAAAAACGAATAAGTTAACTTAATTCCATCATGCTGTCCCAACACAAATAGATTGTGTGTAACCCAACATTTTTACAGTGTACTTAGTATCCTAAAGAATTTTGGCATTAAAGCAAAATCTATTATTTTGAGCCATACAATATTTGTGGCTATAGCCACTCACACATATGAGGCTCCCAGCGTCTTAAGCATCTTCTGCTAAGTTATAAACGAATTTGATTTGATGCATAGCTTTGGCGTCAACAACAGATACGGATCCCATTTCCTTCTTTCTTCTAAAAGCAGATAAGCCCATTTATCGAACTGTCCTCACCGTGCACAATTCTATGATTCTTTTAACATATAAAACCTCATTACATATTTTTGATTACATTTACAGCCAAAACCCTTAAAAGCATCCATAAAACCTTCAATAAGAGCTGGTAGGTTACATGAAGAGGCCCCGGTGTACAACACTTTCCGTCATATTACAGAAGAGAAAGTGTCAATGCGTGGAGGGGAATGAGACAAGGGTTAAGGTAAATAATGCCGTCTGTAGCGTGAAAGGGCACATTGGCTATACAATCTTTCCTTTAATATGGGAGCGGTGCGCACCTGCGATAAGATGATTCATTAGATAGGGCTCTGGTCTGACAAGACTCATCGTTCAAGCCTCTGGATACTGATGGAACAATTCTGCAGCCGGCCCCGTAAATATGACAAGGTCAGCATTTTATCCCCTGCACTCCCACGCTGCTGTCCAATCTAAACACAACGCTCCTCTCTGGCTCGCTCAAACATGGCTAAAGATGGGCCACGAAAAACCTAAACTCATTCATAATACGTGATTCTGTAAAACTTGAAATACACTGGAACGTTTCGTGGCACTTTTCATATGAAACATCCACAAGAGGGTGTTGTTTTTTGTAGGTACAGTATGTGATTCTGACCATGTTTCTTCAAATCCTGAAAAACATTGTTATGTTTCCTTGTACTTTCCATATGAAATGTCCTATAGAGGGCAATGTTTTTTATATGTATGTGATTCTTGCTACGTTTCTACGAATCCTAAAAGACGTTGGTACAATTCGAGGCACTTTCCATATGAAACATTCACTAGAGGGCATTATTTTATTTATAGGTACGCAATTCTGACTATGTTTCTTCAAAACCTGAAAAAACATTGTTACGTTTTGCGACACTTTCCATATGAAACATCCACTAGAGGGCATTGTTTTTAATAAGTATGTGATTCATGCTACATTTCTGTAAAACCTGAAATACGGTGGTACATTTCATGGCACATTTTATATGAAAATTCCATTAAAGGGCATTGCATTTTATAGGTGTAATTCGTACTACATTTCTGCTAATCCTGAAAAACGTTGGGACAATTTGAGGCACTCTTCATATGCAACATTCACTAGAGGGCATTGTTTTATTTATAGGTACACGATTCTGACTATGTTTCTTCAAATCCTAAAAAACAGTGTTACATTTTGTGGCATTTTCCACATGAAACGTTTACTAGAGGGCATTGTTTTTCATAGGTTTGGGATTCTGGCTACCTTTCTGCAAAACCTGAAGAAGGTTGGTACATTTGGTGACGCTTTCCATATGTAATATCCACTAGAGAGTGTTCTTTTTGTAGGTACGTGATTCAGGCTATACATTTCCAAAAAACCTGAAATATGTTGCTACTGTATGTTTCATGGCACGTTCCAAACGTGAAACGTCCACTAGAAGGCATTGCTTTTTTTTCATCCATAGGTGATTCTGGCTACATTTCTACAACATTTGAAATATGGTATGTTTTGTGGCACTTTTCATTTAAAACATCCACAAGAGGGTGTTGTTTTTTTATAGGTACCTGATACTGGCTACGTTTCAGCAAAACTTGAAATACTCTGGAATATTTTCCATATGGAACATAGAGGGAGTTGTTTTTTAATAGGTATGTGATTCTCACAAAGTTTCTGCAAAACCTGAAATATGTTGGTACCTGAAATCTTGTGATTCATGTAAATGTTTTGTGGTCTTTAATACTACTGAGGTGGTGATTTTGATCATTTTTAATGTTTGCAATTTAGTAACTTGTTGAAATAAAACACACACATCTATAATTCCCTGACTTTTACTAAATATGTGTTTATTTCCTTCTAGCATTGTTATTTTGTTAAAATTACAAAACACAAAAGAGTTCTGATTACCTACAGTAGAACTACCATATGCGAACAGTCAGAATGACCGCTATGGTAATTCTAGAAGTAAAAGAATTCTGGTAGTTCCAGTGTTAGTTAGTATTGTGCAAAGAACTGCATGGAAATATAGTTTGTCAGTAATCTGCCCCTCTAATCGTAATTTGTGTAGAAAATGACGATTGCCGTTGGTATTTTACTGCCTCTTAGTGCATATTTTACCTATAAACTGCATTGAGGTTTACTTAAATACACTTTTGTGGTTTTGCAGAAACATAGCCAGAACCACATAATAAAAATGAGCCAAGGTTGGCCACGAAGGTCAATTCTGAAAACTGCATTTATTTGTCTGGGATACATAACACTAATAAAGGAAATCATGTTCAGACTGATACAAGAGAATGTTTACTTGTCCTTTGTCTAGCGTTGTGATTAATGTGCGGCTCACTTTAGCTTACACATGCATTTCTTGTGTGCATGATCATTTGAATGTGCTTTGTGAATGTGTGTTCATACCTGTCCTTGTGCATTGGTGACCAGTTGTCCAGTGACCCCCTGCAGGCTGGACAGAGCATTACCAAACACCTGTGACCCGGCAATTGAACCCATCGCCGCTACTGCAGCAACCGCTGCCTGACTGGCCAAAGGGTTGAGCTGAGGAAGTGAACAGAAGATTCACAAATTATTCCAAACATTGCAGCAAAAATGCATACAATTCTGGACTTTTTTCCACAAGCATATAAATTAGAAGTAAAGCTTCAAACTAAACAGATGGTTCCACACAATAAAACCAATTACACTTACAACCACAAACAAATAAATTGAGGTATATCCACATTTTTTTTGTTTTATGATTACATAAATAACTATAAATCAGAATGAATAAAATCCAAGGATGAAATACTTATCCATGGAGGATATGTGTTTAGTAATTCGAAATGGATCTTGGTACTGTAGTACAGTACGTCAAGATGGTTGGTTTAGCATTTAATGAAAAACAAAAAATGTATTATACATAGTTATATAGACCTCTCGTATTTCATCATTATTTGTCCTTCAGGAGTCTCCAAGTGTCAAACAAAATTTACCTTGTAGAATACAGATTAGTGAAAATTGTTTAATACACTAATGCAACAATGATAAAATAAATGTATTAAGCAAAAAATTATGTGAAAGTTTCATGATAAAAATGTTTGATTAATCACAATATAAAAAAAAATCTGTTGACAGCTCTAATATATTACTTATATCACTTTTATTTTTAAATACCCTTTTTTATTTATTAAAAATAAATAAAAAATAAATATATATTTCAGACACAAAGTTCTGTTATTTTACCATTAAAAAACGGAATTAATTTATGCTGTTTTCATATTTCCTTTTAAAATAAATTATTAAATTTAAACTGAATAAATTGTCATCCAGAAAAGTAATAATAAAAAACGATTTTTGGAAAATTATTGGGTTGAAGACAATTTTTTTTTAAACTTATTTAATTATTTTTAACACATTTGTAAACATAATAGTATTAATAATTTATTTCTAATAATATTTTTTTTTCCATTGTCATGATAAAAACAATATTTTACTAGTTATTTCGCAAGATACTTATATTCCGCTTAAAGTACAATTAAACGCATAACTAGGTTAATTAGGTTAACTAGGCAAGCTAGGTTAATTAGGCAAATCAACAACAGTGGTTTGTTCTGTAGACAATAAAAAAAAAAAAAAAAAAAATCTTAATGAAACTAAAATTATTGACCAATTTTTAATAGCTTATTGTTATTCCGGCCAAACTGAAAGAAATTATGATTATAATAGTTGTATAATAAATGTCCTTGCTCTGTTAAACAACACAGCAAATATTTTAAAAAGATTTAAGATTTCACAGAAGAGCTAACAATTTTGTCTTCAATTGTATTTAACATTGTACTTATATAATATGTAGCTTATTTGTGCTATTCGAGTTTCATTCTTTCATTTTAAGCAATTTTAAAGAGAAAGCAAACAACAGATGATTTAATAAACTACATAAAATGTTTTATTTTTTGCATTATTCAACATCATTTAACATCAGAAACAATCACATTTAAACTTGAAACTTGAGTTAAGTTAGTAGCAGTAATAACCAGTGTGAATGTTTCATTTGATCTGTTCCAAATAAATGAATAAATTGATGAATAAATGCATGATTAAATATAGCAAGACAGAAAGATCAGCAACGACAGACTGTTTTACTCTCATCTTTTTATTTTTAAAACTCCTTTAGTAGATTTCTCCTAGTTGTAGCGCTTTGTAGCACACACAAGCACACATACAAACACACAGGTGAATAAATCAAGCTAACCTCCTAATAAGCCCGGTGAATGCAGTGCTTATTTGGTTGCAGGGCTGCAGAATACAGGCTTATTAGGTTCTTTAAGTAGATCAAGAGCTCACGCAGGACTGCACACAGACTCCCCAATTACTCTTCACAATGAGGCAGTAATGGAAACAGTGCTCGGAGCAGACAGAGGAGAACAGGCACGGTGACAGCAGACAGAAAGAGTAAAAGACAGCATATCCTAATGGCAGTCAACAGTGATATAGACAGCAGGTTATTTCTGAAATCAAATTGCTATTCTTTTTTTTTTTTTTGACAAGTTCTGAGTTTGCTTTCGCTGTGAATCACGAAGCGTATAATCCCAAAAGATGCTGTCAGAACAAGAGTTCACACACAGGTGTGCGCTGATGATATTTTGATGCTGTCGTGCTTTAAAGGGGCAGTTCACCCTGTAATTAAAATTCTGCTGTCATTTGTTTGCGCTCGTGGAGTTCCAAACTTCATTTATTTGTGGAATACGAACAGATATTTTGATAATGCATTGGCAACTCTTTATCTTCGAAGTAAAATGACAGGAAATGAAAGCTTTAATGCTAAAAAAGTGTTTGTTTAATCGATTTTATGCATGATGAATGAATGAAAACAAACTTTACAAATATTTAGAAATAATAATATTAAAATCTTAATATCTTTAAGCTTAACAATGGTGGTGACATGGTATTGTTAAAATGTTATTACGAAATGATGTGTTGTAATGCATGATATTCGTGGCATGTTTAAAAAGAGGGAATGATTTGTTCTTTTGAATAATGTATTTTTAATGAATCAGTTTGTTAATTATTGAGACTGATTTGATCATCCAAGTTTGACTCAAAGTCTCAGTGATTCAATTTTTTCCACACTATTACATGTAAAAGCATGGCTACACTGATATAAAAACATCTGCTAATTAAAAATTTCCAATAGATTGTAATATATCTGTATATTTTCAGTTATTTGCATCGTGGAAACTTGATGTCTGTTTCAATAGCAAAAACGTGTTTTGATTGACATTTGAAGCAGTTTGAAGCACTTTATCTGGTCATGTAAATTACAGTACAAAACACAGGCAATGAGCTTCCAGTACTTGTTCTTTTATTGTATGTATTTGCTTTTCTATATACACCTGAGGGCAAAATTATTAGCCTTTCTGTGAACATGTTATTCTTTTTCAACTATTTCTGAAGTGATGCTTAATGAAGCAAGAAAGTTTTCACAGTATTCCTAATTTATTTCTTCTTCATAAGAACATGTTTATTGTGGCATTTTTGTAATTTTTAAAAACAACTTTAAGGTAAATATTATAAGCCTCTTTAAAAATGAAATGAATATATACAGGTATGAATGTGATGGTTAATGGAGTAAGAAAATTTTCACAGTATTCCTTATTTTTCTTCTTCTCGAGAACGTCTTTTTTTGGCAGTTTTGTAATTTGCAGTTTTTAAAAACAACTTTAAGCTCAATATTAAAAGCCTCCTTAAAAATGAAAGGAATATATATATTCTTTCTATATTGGCTACAGAACAAATCACTGTTATCCTTACTTACCAAGGTAATCTAATTAAAATTAAGTCTTTAAATTGTACTTTAAGCTGAATACTAGTATTTTGCAAAATAACTAGAAAAAAAGTATGTACTGTCATTATGGAAAATATGAAATAAACTATTTATTAGAAAATTATTATTTAAAAAATGTGTTAAAAGAAACGTGTTAAACAGCACTTGTGAAATATTTGAAAAAGGATTCAAATATATATTAAAATAATAATACAAATGTGCATTATTTCAAATACAATATGTTTTCTTTTAACTGATAATGCAAAAATGCAAAAAAGTAAAAATCGCTTTAATTTATTTGCATATTTAAAATTATATTGCAATATTGCAAAAAAATGTATAAGCTTACATTGCATCAAAGTGTGTCAAAGCAGGGATCATAAGTCACATAATGCAATCAGAAAGCATAAATAAACCAAAAACACTATTTTTAAGTATACTAAGAACACTTGATATTTTTGTAACAGTATTTTTGTAATTATATCCATTCTATTTCAGGACAAAATAATGTTCAGAGTGAAAATAAACAATGAAAGAATCCTCATATTTCGGTAAACTATAGAGGTTTCAGGAGGAACTACAGTAGTGGCCATCTGTAACAAATTCCAGCCTATATTCGCGTCCTGTTTCCTGTCTCCTCCGTCCGCACCCCCCATCTCTCAGCGGGGGCCATTCAGCTTTGTTAAAGTGAGAGCATTCAGCTGCCATTCATCTTTCATCTTATCACACCATCATATATTACCAGGCTCTCTGAAATCAAATGATGAGAAAATACCACAGAGCGATCAATACTTTTTCATTGACAGTAAAGGTTAAGCACATTAAGAATGACACCGCATTTGTCTTATGAAATCATATTTCATGTTGGTGGCCTAAAATTGGCTGAGATTGATACTATGTCCCCTGGACTGAAAGTCACCCTTTTTTTTATCACTAATCACAGAAATCGCCTCTTTGTGGCCGGCGTTTCTTTGTCCTTCTGCAAAAGTCAAGTGCCAGTTGATAATATCAGCGACCCAAAATGTTAAGGGCAACGATTTTAGCTCCTCAATGCCTCACCATGTGGCTATTGTGAGCGGTAAAAGCTCTCGGAGACTTCAGCCTTTCATCTATAGCATCTGTCAAGAGATTTGCAAATGATTCTTCAGCACGCTGAGACAACATACTTTAAAACAATCGAAAACTATTCAGCTAATTCGCTCAGCCTTTTTAGCATCGCACATTAGCATAAGCGCTAGGTGGTGCTGAAGTCCCAGAATGAGGGGGCCTTGATTCGCTGGAGAATTAATTTGCAGACATGACGACGTGAAATGCCTCTTGCATTATTTGTTCGCATGTCAATAATGTGGAGTATTCCGTACGACTCACTGGTGTTCAAAACAGTGACTGCACTATACCAGAGCTATGCGGGTTTTAGCTCCCCGGGTGACCAGATGTCCGATTTCTGTCCAGGACAGTCCCGTATTTCAGCTCTACTGCAACAACTGTCTAATTAAATGTCACCACGCTCATTATAGAACAAAAAAAATTATATTTAAGCATACCTGTAAACCTTCCTGTTTTTTCTGGGATTCTTCTGTATTTTACCATTACCACTATCATTCTGTTTAATTTTTTATATTTCTATGAAAAGTGAAAGTAGCATCAAAGAGCCGATCTCAAATGTGATATAATTTCAAGAGCTGTTCAAGAGAATTATGTTTTCGCTTTATATTGGCTTGAAAGCACGTTGAAATTATTATTAAATTGGCCGCATTCGCTCCCTTTCCATTAAAGCTATGTGTCAATCGTCGCTCTTCCTATGCAACCTCTGAATCAGTCATGTAAATCAGCCTAAAGCTGCGGTCACACAGCACAGCCTAAAGCTGCGCCCCATAGACTTCCATTCATACGCATGTGAATGCGGCAGACCTGAAACGCAAGCTTGTGCAACAAGTTTCGCAGTTTGCTGCGTTGGAAAGTTCAAGCTTGGTGAACTCTGACCTGCATCACGTAGCTGCGTGAGACCAATCCAAGATCAAAACATGACCTCTCTGTACAGAAATTTTAAATATGGAACAATTGCTTGCTTTTTTTAATGTCTAATCAACTTGTTTAATCCCTGCATGCTCAAACTGTAGTGTGACCACGGCATTATGGTGCTGACTGAGGGACACGCTCTGTATAAGCACACTGTTCCCAGATCAGCTTCTGTACATGCGATTTGAAGAGGAGCGAAAGTGGACACTTTTGGATTTGGATGTATTTTTTAACAGACAAATACACTTAATAATATGTAAAAATGTCCGTCCTGGCATGTTTTATCTTAAACACAAATAATTTTGTCTTAAATGAGCATAAAGAGTTACGAAAGTAATCGAATGCTTTTCTGTCATGAACACTCTCTGGATTTAGTATGGTAATGAATGTGTATATGGCAATGTTGATGTATTTGGTCTGGCGGTACAGATCTGCTACGCTGCTGCTGCTTTGATTATTATGGCACAGCAAGTACCGAGACCTGCTACTGCCAGTAAATACATATGGCGTCTGAGAATATAACACGCTGCTGCTGCAAACATAATATATATGTAACCCCCGTAGCAGATCACAGGTGGAGCTGGGGTGGAGGAGGGTCTCAGAAAACGCGCCGCAGCTTGACAGCGTAAAATGGCACTGATCATTTAAACTGATGAGGAGCAAGCTCATTGGCTGCCGAGGTGACAGCAACCAATCTCCTGCACCATGTAGTTAATGACGCAGGAGCAGATTAGGTGACCTATCAGCCTGCGCACGCATAGAGATTCATGGCAGAAATTTCACTCATTATAGATCTGTGGATTCTTAAAGGGACACCACTGTTATCAAACAAAACAGTGGATCAAAATGAGAGATTCGCTGCTCTTCACTAAATAACTTTAATCAATATTTAAATACAGTGAATAAAAAGTGAACGAGATTTTATGACTTAATTTCTGTATAGGCCATTTATGTAGGCTAAACCTTTTATTTTATTTTCAATTTTCTAATGTTTGTTATGTATTATATCATTTGAAGATAATTTGTAACGGTTTCAACTAGGCTTATATACAATTAAACTGCTCTGAATGAACAGATTAAGGAGTTTGGGGTCATACTTTGGGAGTTCTTCTGGATTGGGTTTTTTCCCATACGTATCCTGTATTTTTTTTGCATCCCAATGTTGACAGGTATGAACATTATTTAGTATTGATTAACTCACAGTGCCTCGACCGCACACCAGTACAATCCTTCTATTAGATTTATAATATAACCAAATCAATTAGCCTACTCAAAATCTCCATCATGCTCGAGTGACGTCATTGTTGACGTCATTGTTGTTGCGGTAGCCTCGCTGTGTGTGTTTGGAGCTTGCCTCGCTGTGTGTTTGGAGCTTCGTCGCGTAGATTCGCAATTGACATTTTTATCATAAAATACTTTCCTATTCGCTTGTATTTGTCTCTCCTACTTGGGGTGAACAAACCCTTAATACATTTAAACAAACAAATCTACTTTAAAACGTTCTGTCTCTCGAGCATCCGCTTGTAGCTTTAGCCTATTAGCACCGCTGGTCAGCTAAAGCTACTGACTTCTTTCACTTACTGTCTTTGCTCTTTACCCTGTACAATGTCGCTTGTGTGTCGATCCTTGAGTGCAGGAGAAGCATCGATGGAGGCGTTGGAGTTGGAGCTGATAGCTGTGGATTCGCAGATTCGCGATTTGAAGATGAAGCGAGCACAGCTCCGGGAACAGCGGGCCCTGCTCGATGTATCCCGGGCTGCGGCTCGCTCATCTGAGGTAAGTGTGCGATACAATCTCAACACTCCGTCCACCTCAACCCCGTGTGTTTCTCTGCCCAGGCCCAGCGCACCGAGGTCGCGGCTCATCCAGGGGTCGTTCACTCCGGCACCCGGCTACCGTGGCCCCTGGGTGCAGCCGCGGAAGGTGCATACCAGGCCTCGGGGCAGAACGTCTCCTCCTCCTGTGTTCAAGATCCCCACGGAGAACCGGTTCGCCCCCCTTCGCGAGACGGGTCGCGATGTGGCAATCATCGGTGACTCCATCGTTCG
>CAIGQV010019124.1:2223607-2247329 GCA_903798115.1 Danio jaintianensis | reverse complement strand
TAAAGGTGGTCGAGCCTTCTCATTTATGGCTCCTAAACTCTGGAATAGCCTTCCTGATAATGTCCTAGGCTCAGACACACTCTCTCTGTTCAAAACTAGATTAAAGACCTATCTTTTTAGTAAAGCATACACTCAATGCATCGCATAACGGTATAATGCATGAATGTGCTCCACGCAGGTTTTTGCATCTCGTTTATATACACTATGAACAGCAGCTACGCTAATTATTCTCTTTATTCTCTATTTCCACCTGGGGATACTCATCCCGAGGCCCCCAGAGACTATGCAGCGCCACTAATGCAATCCAAGACCTGTGAAGAGATGATCCCAAGGTTTTCATAATCCCGGACCAGGCCGTATCCTGAGCAGCTGCTGTGGTGGTCACGGAGGAGTGGAGAGCATGAGACTGATTCCTGTGAGACCCTAGTGACAGACGAGTCTTCGCTGACGTCCAGCGTTCTCCAGCCTCCGCCGCCTAGACTGCAGCTCTGCACAAGACGTTTGGCCATAGGAGAAATCGTGCCCAACTGAGCCTGGTTTCTCTCTAGGTTTTTTTTCCTTCACTTTCGCAAATTGGTGAAGTTCGTTCCTCGCCGCTGTCGCCACTGGCTTGCATGGTAACCGAACTTAAACTCTAAAAACTGAACTGACACCATTTCAATTCACTATAATCTTCTATGTGAAGCTGCTTTGACACAATCTACATTGTAAAAGTGCTATAGAAATAAAGATTAATTGAATTGAATTGAATTTCAGGCTTATCCAGCTAATATACACAAACAGAAAACCGAGAAAGAAAGAATAAACAGTTTGCAAAACAAACAAAATAAAATCGCATGTCAACTAACCTCTATTTAATGTTTTGTTCACACAAATTCACATCAATTTAAAACTTTTTTATTATGTTTATTATTTATTCAGGGGCAACACGGTGGCTCAGTGGTTATCACTATCACCTCACAGCAAGAAGAGTCCTGGCTGGGTCAGTTGGCATTTCTGTGTGGCGTTTGCATGTTCTCCCCATGTTGGCGTGGGTTTGCTCCAGGTGCTCCGGTTTCCCCCACAGTTCAAAGACATGCACTATAGGTGAATTGAATAAACTAAATAGGCCGTAGTGTATGTGTGTGAATGAGTGTGTATGGATGTTTCCCAGTACTGGGGTGCAGCTGGAAGGGCATCCGGTGTGTCCAGGCCCGTAGCCAGGGGGGGGTTCGGGTGGTTCGGAAGACCCACCCCTCATTGACAAAGGTCCAGAATTTGTCCCATACATGAGCTCATTTGTCCTATTTTGACTGCGATACCATCATAAATAGTGAAAATAACCCATTGAAAAAGGCTTTAAGACCAAGTGGAATCCTCTGTTGGCTGTTGCTTAGGTGTGACTTCAGCTAATCAGTTTTGGCCAATGCAAACAAATATTTTCATTTTACAATCTGACGTAAAAGATGTCATCATTTGCTACTGCATAGTTTTTAAACAGAGAAAACATTTTACAGGTAACTTTTATTCAAAATATTGGAACTTTGCTTAAAAAAATGAGCAATAAAAAGATGTGAAGCACCAAAAGCGGACCATGTTGAAATTGATTTGAATGCTATTTAGGTTATTGTTGTTATCCATGAATTTTCAAATGTAAATTTTTTACAAGAGCGGCTAGAAAAATTGTGAAGCTCTACATTATTATTATTATTATTATTATTATTATTATTATGTTTTAAATATTTTTTATTTAAATGGCCAAATTCTGACTGAGGACAGTTGAACGTGCTGGACAGTTTATTATTTGCCTAAGAAATGACAATAGACTTCAGTTTTTAATTTAAAACTTTAACAGATACCTATTTTTTTCTAATGATATATGCTGTAATAAATATGTATTTTTAAAAATAAGTATTTCTTCACATTTCTTTATTATAAATCTTTAGGAAATATTTTTGATATATCAAAAATAGTGGTTATGATGACCATCCGACAAGCTAATTCAGCTAAAAATAGTGCTTAAAATGTCACTAAAATGGGCGAATAACAGCAAAAAGGTCCACTTTTTGAGAAAAAAGAGCCACCCCTTTTACCACGCTGGCTACGGGCCTAAAAACATATGCTGGATAAGTTGGCCCTGATGAATAAAGGAACTAAGCTGAAGGAAAATGAATGAATGAATGAATGAATGAATGAATGAATGAATGAATTAATTAATTTTCCTTCGAACACCCATACACTCTTTCACACACACACTCATACACTACGGCCAATTAGTTTATTCAATTCACCTATATTGCATGTCTTTGGACTGTGGGGGAAACCGGAGCACCCGGAGGAAACCCACACCAACATGGGGAGAACATGCAAACTCCACACAGAAATCGCAACTGGCCCAGCCAGGACTCGAACCAGCGACCTTTTAGCTGTGAGGCGACAGTGCTAACCATTGAGCCACCGCACCACCCCTCCCTAGTTTGCTACCTATTATGCTATTTAGAAGAATTAAATTGACTCCAAACATCAAAGAATATTAAAGTATAAAAACTGACAAGCGACCTTTAATTAAAAATGTCAAGTTATAAATGTCTAGTTAAATGTTCTCTAAACTAACATTCCTTATTATGAAATTCTTTCTTTCTTTCCATAATCCCTCATTTCGAGCAAATAAAAGTTGCTTTGCTTTCAGCACCCAGATTTTGCTCACTGCCTGCATCACATGCTTTATAATTATTCATACCAAACGCTGTGCTGCTGTTGATGGGCAATAGTCTTATTTTCTGCTTCAGTCACCAGTGCACATTTGTATTTTCATATAGTGGGACTTTCGTTACGTAAGGCAATTTTCTGCCTTCTTAAGGACAGTCTATTGGGCTGCATTAATGAGTGTGTGTGTGCGTGTGTGGGTGTGTGTGTGTGTGTGTGTGTGTGTGTGTGTGTGTGTGTGTGTGCATGTGCGTGTGTGTGCGAGAAGAGCAAAGATGAAGAAAAGAAAAAATGGGAACAGGACAGAGGTGAGATATTTCTTCATTCTGTGAAAAGTGAACTTTCTGTTACACATGAAGTACTGTGTTAAATATTTGTTACTGTAATTTATTAAAATATAACTTCTAAAAATATATAGTAATCCTATATTAAATAATCCTACCCCCATAACTGTAGTCTTTTATGCTAAATGCTATTGATAACAAATTTTTGTAAACATGCAGCATTGCAAAATGTTTTTATTCTGTAATCTTAAGTGAAATGAGATAGGAAAATTATCAGGATGGGACTTGACTTTATTCAGAGGAAACTGATTTTATTGTGAAAACAAGTGGTTGGAGGGGATGAGCTAAAAAGTGGGGATTCCTGAAAGTCATAAGCAGATGAAAAACTACAAATTTCCTTTTAGATAACCAAAAATTATTATGTCTATTAAAAAAGCTAATAGGATAATCTTTGATTATATTACAGGGACCTTAAATGTAATTTATGATTTTATTTTCAGTGCAGGAAGCATCTAGAATCTACCAAAATCCTTTTTTAATCTCATTTCCCTGAAAAAAATTAAATAAAATAAAAACATGCATAAGGCAAGTTGTAAATGTTGCTCAAAGGTTTGAGTGCTTCTTTTAATTTAAATGAAATCAATACTTTCATTTCATTAATACTTTCAATAACATTAATTAAATCTCGAAGCTGCACGCTGACTCAGTGGTTAGCACTGTCGCCTCACAGCAAGAAGGTCGTTGGTTGGAGTCCTAGCTGGGCCATTTGGTATTTCTGTGAGGAGTTCTCCCCGTGTTTGCGTGGGTTTCCTCCGGGTGCTCCAGTTTCCCCCACAGTCCAAAGACATGCGGTATAGGTGAATTGGATGATCTAAACTGGCCATAGTGTATGAGTGTGTGTGAATGTGAGAGTGTATGGGTGTTTCCCAGAACTGGGTTGCGGCTGGAAGGGCATCCGCTGCGTAAAACATATGCCGGAATAGTTGGCGGTTCATTCCGCTGTGGTGACCCCTGATAAATAAGGGACTAAGCCAAAGGTAAATGAATGAATATCTCTAAAGTGTCACTAAGTAGTTTGTGTCACTAAGTAGTTTTTAAGTAGTTTTGTTTGTTTAAAAAAATAAATAAATAAATAAATGCTGTCGAATTTAACTTTCTATCAATGTATGGTATCACTATATTAAACAGCAGAAGTGTTTTCAACACAGAAAAAAATAAATGTTTCCAGAGCACTGATTCAGCAAACTAGAGAGATATTTGAAGGATAATGTGACACAGAACCATGTAAAAAGCGATTAGTTACTTAACTTAAAACATGAATAAACCCACTGCCTTAAAAGCAAAAAGATGACTTTACAAAAAGTTGGTGGTTCATTCCACTTTGGCAACCCCTGATTAATAAAGGGACTAAGCCGAAGGAATGAATGAATGAATGAATGAATAATTAATTAATTAATTAAATTATTCACTCACTTTTTATTTTAAGTGAACTTATTGCTTTTAAAGCAATGGGTTAACTCAAACCCGTTTCTTTAAAGTAAAGTCAACTAATTGCATTTTACAGTGAAGACTGAGGTAATTCATGCTACATTTCACCTTTCCATTCAAATGTTTATTTTGTTTTGTAATGATACTTAATTTTTTTTTTAAATATAAAATTTCTGATGCAACGAAACGCAATCTTGTTTAAAAAAGGTACACATTTTGCCAACAATTTATCTAATCTCAAATTCAATTAGCTATTTATTTTCAACAAAAGCCACATAATTAGCATTTGGACATCCAAGGCCATGGTTTAAAAGCAGATCAGCGCATTCAAATGTTCTTAAAAAGATTTACTCACCCTTTACTTGTTTCAAACATGTTTGAGGTTATTTATTCTGTTGAACACAAAAGAAGGGATTTTGAAGAAAGCTTAAAGCCTGTAAGCATTGAATTCTTTGGTATTTATTTTCCTACTATGGAAGTTAAAGGTTTCCAGCTTTCTTCAAAATATCTTCTTTTGTGCTCAACAGAATAAATAACCTCAAACATGTTTGAAACAAGTAAAGGGTGAGTAAATGATGAATGATTTTTGGGTGAACTACCCCTTTAAGGAGGCGCTGCAAGAAACAAAAACAGCATGTGTGTGTGCATATACAGTACGTGTCTGTCCACAAGCATGTATGTGTGTTAGAAGGGTGTCTGACCTTGGCAGGGATGGGGTTTCAGGAGCGAGCTATAATGATGGCTGATTGCCGGGGAATGGTGAAGAATGGACAGAGATAGAGGGAGGTAGATGAGAGGAAAGGAGAAGTGAGGAGCAGAGAAATAGAAAGGACGGAGGAGAAGAGGCCGCGTAATTGCAGCACTCGTGGGTCTGAGCCTCCCGTCGGCACACATCAGTACATCAGGAGGGGTGTGTCGAAGAGCAGCGGGCGAGTGGGAGAGAAAGCGGGGGTAAAAGATGGACAAGTAAGGGCACGGTGCAGTCTAGAGAGAGCTTGAGGAGAACTATGAACGAGTGAGAGAGGGGAAAGGGGAGAGTGATGAAAGTTAGGAACGGGAGAGCTGGAGGAGACAGAGGTGAGTCGTCCATACACTGAGACAGTAAATTGGCGTTGGCTGAATACCGGGCTGTAGCGTGTAATTACTGCTGTAAGACTCTGGGTCAGGGGTCCGGGCAGACCCTTATAGCCACTCTGAAAGATGGGAGAAAGACAGACTGCTAAATCCAAGGTGGCCTGAAATACCTGGAGAAAACGGTGTAGTACAACAGCCTCAATGGTGGTTAGTGAGGTGAAGCAGTGCCGTCCAGATTAAATTTGCCTATAGGGATATTAGCAACACAGGCTCATTGGAAATATGAGCTTGAGCCTACATTTTGGTTAAAACTGCAAAAAGTACTTCAACACACATTTGACTGCAGTTTCTAGGTAAAATGATTGCTATGGGGCAGTATGATGCCAACAGCTTTTGCTCCTTTTCACAGTAATGATATTTACATCGATGTAATGTTGACAAATAAAGGAATATTTTTGTGCAGATCTTTCTGCAAAACCAAATATGATTTGTATCTCTTTGTATCTTTGGACAACTTTACTGGTATGGTCAGTTTGCTCTGTTGATTACTTTGTACAGTGTTGTACTCAGATTCGAGTTCAGTGAAGCACAGTTCAAAGCTGTGTAAAAACAAGGTTAAATTATGTGGCTGCGATGGACTTTCTTTTACATTTGCTTTTGAAAACACTACTGGTTGGGTTTGGGTCAGTGATCTGTATGACAAGCCCAATTTTCCTGTGGACATGTTCAAAAGTAATGTATACTGACATGCACGTCATGATTTTGCCAAGTACGATGCGATCTTGGATTAACATCTATGTTGACATAATTTTTGTTTGAAAATGTAATCCATACCTATCCCTACCCCTAAACTCAACTATAACTGTAAATTATTCCCAAAATCAGAGGGGAATAATAGTTGGATAACAATCATGTAGAAGTGCATAAACCTAACCGTAAGCCTAAACTTAACATAAACAGTAAACATATCCCTTAATTCTGATTGGATGATTGGAATGTTGTTCCAGGATCAACATAGATGTTAATCCAAGAACATGTCCTACTTGGTGAAATAAAGTTACAAAACCTGTCACTGAGACGGTACCTTTACAAAAGGCATAATTTGTACCTATTACATCCACATTTGTATCTTAAAAGTACAAATTAGTACCTAAAATTGCAAATGTAAACCTTACGATAGCTTAAGGGAACAAAAGTGTACCATTAAGGTATCAGTGTGTCATGTTAAGCACAAAAGTGGAGCTTTTGAAAAGGTACCTCCACAGTGACAGGTTTTGTATCTTTATCGCTGGCCATGCAACGTATTTACTTTTTAGGCCGGAGTTAGAAGTCAAATTGTGGGACATAATAGGGAGTGGCCATCCTTTTAAAACTTTTTCAACATAGTTTATTTATTTTATTTTAAATGTTTATTCAATTAGAAACATGAGTAGAAATAAAGAAAAAATGTTTTGCAGCATCAGGATGGTGTAGTTTTGGGTAACCATCTAAACCTTGTCCCTTCTGCTAATACTTCATAGACCGACAAACATACAGGACCTCTCCCTACACCCTTATTGTTTCTCCTTTCTCTCTCTGTCTGCCCTGAAACCATGGAGGCAGACACTGTAGCAAGGTCAAGGTCTGTTATAGTAGCTTATAGTGGTATGACATGCTGGAAGAGAGACAGCACAGACAACTAGATAATGGCTACTAGACTGCATTTTAAAGTGTTTGCAACTGATTGTAATTAACCAAAACACTTTGAAAAAAATGAAACAATAATATGTGAATTCAAACCCTTAACCTAATTATTAAGTTATTAAAAAATATATGTGTTTGGTGGATTTACATACTTACATATGGATTACATATCATACATATATAATATATTCAATATCATATTAGTTCATTGAACTGTATAGTTTATATTATATTATATTATATTATATTATATTATATTATATTATATTACAGACACAATTTGGTCAGCAAAACTCCTGTGCATTTTCAACAAACAGTGAAGGTTCTTTTCTGAATGAATCAGCATTTTAAACGAATCATGTGAACCAATGATTCAATGGCCCATTCATAATGAGGGCTTTATGAACAATACCCAATGACTGTCACATACTTGTAGTTTAAGTTTCTTATTTATAGCATTATTTTATTTAAATAAAATAATGTAATATTTCCATACTAATAAAATAAAATGACAGGGACCCAATACATGTAAATTACCATACTTTATGGCTTCACCTCATGTCATATTTCAAAAGCAAATTTGATGTCTATTTGATGCTTTTTCTATTTAACACAATGCATAATTTGTATTTCAGGGATAAATTCATAAATTTAATGTGTAATTAAATTGCTATTAATAAGAATAATTAATCATCACATTTTGGAGCTAAGAAACTAAAATGTATAATCACATGGCAGTCCAATTACTTGCATATTAGATAATTATAATATGTTTTATTTCAGAATTTAATTGTATAATATGTATCTATTTCAAATATATATATTTTTTTCACAAGTTCACAACTGAAATACAAAATCGTTTTTAGAGTGTCACATCGGCATATTAGAATTATTTCTGAAGAATCGTGTCACACTGAAGACTGCTGATTTATCTGCTTTGATAAATTAGGGATAAATTATATTTAAAAAATAATAATAGTAAAATATCAGTTAAACAATTATTATAAATGTTAATTATAATGTAAATACTAAGTATTTCAAATAATTAAAAAAATATTGAAACATTTGCATATTTTTTTTGTACGTTTCCAACAAAAAGCTCTTGGTTTAATGTGTCTGGCAACATTTCTTTGCACTGCCAAGGAAAGCACACACATACATGAGGAGCTGCTGTACCAAAACTTGTGACAACATGAGTGTGTCTACTGTATATGTGCCTACATCAGTTTGCCTGACTGTGTGTGTGTGCGGATGGTCTGCCCTGCTCCCCTTTCTCTCTCTCTCTGTGCCACAGATCAGTGTGTGCGTGTGGCTCAGGGCTGATGTAAGCCAGTGGAGTGGCAAATTACAGCAGACCTACAGCTGTAGGCTGACATTATGATTAATTTGATCAGTAATTTCTCCTGTTTTTCATTTTAATCGCTGTGACCATTCTGCTGTGGCAGGTCTCTCAGATCTAATTAAGATCAATTCCGGTGTAACCAGCTTGCCCACCAAGTCCCCCCTCCTCCTCAAATCCCCGAGTCCCTTCAGCGTGGAGAAACCCTGCTGCTCCAATCAATCAGCACCTGCAAATCCAGCCACCCTGCTAATCAGCCAATTAACACACTTAGGCAAATTTCATAATCTCTGCCGTCTGGTTGTCGTCACAATAGCCTGCCTCTACCTCCCCTGCCTTTTTTTTTTTTGTACTGGCCTTCGGAAGGAGAGTCAGTTGGGAAGTAAAGAAATCAGTATTTTTTTCTTTTAACAGATCGAAGAAGGTCTGGGAAAGATTTTGATGATACTGTAATATTTCCGTAACAGTAATAGTTATAGTAATAGTAGGTAGTAATAGTTTGCCCAAAAATGAAAATCCAGTCATCATTATAGTCCTGTATGACTTCCCGTATTTCTTCTGTAGAAAATGAAATAAGATATTTTGTAATTATTATTTCATAAGATGAAAATAAAAGTCAACCAGGTCTGAAACAACACTATGAAATAAAAAATTATAATGAGGGTGAATAAATAATGTGTTTTTGTAAAACTAGGAATTTAAGCTCTTTCTAAACGCAAAATGCATGACGAAACATTGCTATATTGTTGTTTTCTGTCACTCTTTTGTGTTGCCTTAGTAAGTTAGCGTGTATGTGTGTGTGTGTAGCAAATAATTTCAATTAATTAAAAAATATGGTCCAAATATTCTTGATTGTTTTGTTCAATAAAAAGAGTCAATGCATGTTTTGTTTTTTTAATGGGTCATCACTCAATTGTGTTTTAAACTAGTTTATAGATCTTTTTTGCATTTATTATATTCATTCATTCATTCATTCATTCATTCATTCATTCATTCATTTTCCTTCGGCTTAGTCCCTTTATTCATCAGGGGTGGCAAAGGCGGAATGAACCGCCAACGTATCCAGCATATGTTTTATACAGCGGATGCCCTTTCAGCTGCAACCCAGTACTGGGAAACATCCATACACTCTCATTACACACTCTTATATCCATTTACAGTATATTGTACAATAAAGTACACAATGACCACAAATAAGATTCAAATATTAATTATTTAACTGGGCTAATGAGCTAATCTTTGTTGGCAACAATAAAGCGATAAATGACACCAGTTGTGTCTGATTTCAGTAGAACTAAAACAATGAAATAAGCACAAGTCTTCACTGATATCAGTGTAAAAACAGCACGGTCTACAGAGAAGTCTTACTGGAAAATCATAAATTTAAACTGTCTAAAAGAATTGGGGGTCACAGACTTACAAAAAAACCCTTGTCTGAACTTTTGACCAAATAAAGAAAAAGACGAGACAAGAAAAATGAGAGAAAGAGAGAGACAGAAGGAGAGAGAGTGTAGACGATGAGCACTTAGCTTCGTACACTGGACACCCTGACTGTGGTATTATCAGAGTGGGATGCTAACACGCTGTCATGTTGTCAGTTCAGCAACAGAAGGCCTCTATCTGGGCCTTTAGGTGTCTTCAGATAATAGGAGACCTGTCTGCCCTCCCTTACCAAAATGATTACACCCAAAGAGAGAAATGGGAGGCAAGAGAAACCGAGAGGGCGGGGTGGTACCTGTGTGGCCAGAAGGGATAATTACGACAAACCCTGGAAATACACATTCCCAAAATTCTCTAGTTGTTCACAGTGTCTAACTGTGGTTCTCCCTAAAGGCTAGTAACAGCACTGTTGAGGTATGCTGTAACTTTCTCAAGGAGACGTAGACATAAGCCCAATTATGGACTCCAGGCCCTCAGGAGAGACAGCCTGCAAAACCCGTTGTGCACACACAATCACATTGGTTAAGTGGTAATGTGGACCCCCATGAAGCGGGAACTTCAAACCCCTCCTGACTCCTGACACTCACACACATCCACACTTATCGCTCTGTTTTTCTCACTCTTACGGCTGGGTAATGACGTCGCAGTCTCCGGTGACACTTTCTCTGTGGATTAACAAGAGGGTTGCACATGACTCTTAGCAGAAAAATCTAATCATGGACCCTTGGGATAATGCAACCAGACAGAAAAGCTAAAAAAAAAAAGTATCTAGAAAAGCTGTACTAACATATGGTGAAAGGTGTCTCTCAAGGCTTTGTCTTGGGTCCTCTTACAGTTAGTGAAAACATTGAAAAGTACAGGTATTTTGCCTGCTCAAAGAACACAATTTAATCAAAACAGATTAAACAGTTATGAAGATACTCTCTATTTTTTTTATTTACATTATATTTATTTATTATTACTCTCAATAAACAAATATAGAACAATTGATTTTATTCATAGTATACATATATAAAATTGTCTTAAAATACAACAGTTATGACACTACTTGCTATACACTTTTTATACACAAACACTTATTTAACAACATATTTTACATGCCATATAACGTTGTATATAGTAATATACCTGTACATACACTTGTGAATTTGTATATTTGCATTCACTATTACTTTTATTTTTAAAATATATTTATTATCTGTTGTTTGTCCTGTCTCTGTAATTCTGTTGCACTGTAGAAGCTCTATCATGAAAACAAATTCCTCGTATGTGTGAACATACCTGGCAATAAAGCTCTTTCTGATTCTGACAATTAATATATCAAATACTATTAATATTTCAAACTATCAATATTTATTTTAAACCTTTTTTATTTTATTTTGACTATTGCTGTTTTGGGGGCAACACGGTGGCTCAGTGGCTAGTGCTGTCGCCTCACAGCAAGAAGGTTGCTGGTTCGAGTCCTGGCCGGGTCAGTTGGCATTTCTGTGTGGAGTTTGCATGTTTTTCCCATGCTCGTGTGGGTTTCCTCTGGGTGCCCCGGTTTCCCCCACAGTCCAAAGACATGCGGTATAGGTAAATTGAATAAACTAAATTGCCTGTAGTGTATGTGTGTGAATAAGTGTGTATGGATGTTTCCAAGTACTGGGTTGCAGCTAGAAGGGCATCCGCTGTGTGAAACATATGTTGGATAAGTTGGTGGTTCATTCCACTGTGGCGACCGCTGATAAATAAAGGAACTAAGCTGAAGGAAGATGAATGAATGAATTGCTGTTTTGACTAGCTGCTGGTACACAACCCTGTATGGCTGAGACGCACTTTTCCATTTAAAACAATTCATAAACGTCACCTGAATAATCATGCAACCACTTACGCTAACAACATGCATCCAAGCCAAGCTTTTGGAGACCCCACTGTCACATCCCACCATTTAATCTATTCCACCTCTGATACACCTGAATCATCAGAAGGGCTAACCGATAACTTGACAGATCAAATCAGGTTTGCTTCAACTATAAATGAAGAAATATATGGCTGGCCTTTTCTAAGGAATCCCTTAGAAACCACTAGTTCTGGGCTCTGGAGACTATTAAGTGTGGGCCCCATAGGGTCCAGCTGGTGAGTATACAGGCCAGGCAGAGGGACAGAAGGTGAAATAAATGACTAAACTGATGGCAGCCATAAAGGGGGGAATGGGAAGTGGGGTTGTGGTTCAGCACAGAGCAATAAGGGCTGTGACGCTGATGAATGCGGGGAAGAACGGAGAGGCGAACCTGGCCTCTCTCAAACCGAAATGAAACCACTGGGACATGTAGGGAGGAGAGCATGTTATTAGTGACCAACTCAGACAGCCAGATGAGAAGAGGAAGAGGAGGATCAGATGCGTAGATGGGCAGAGAGAGAGGAAGAAATGAAAAGATCATTAATGCTTGCCATTTAAAACATGAGTTGTGTGAAACTTTCAGTTTCTGAGGGTTTGGTAACATTTACATTTGCAGATTGTTTTTGATAAATTATGAGTATAAATCCCTCATTATGAGGTAGGTTTGCATTCAAAAAGTTACATTTTTAGAGTTTAAAAGTTTTTTTTCTTAACCCTTGCACCCTGAGCATTATTTAGAACACATTCCCTTAAATGGTGACAGTTTTATCATGTGACAAACCGCAGGCAAATATTGACAAACGTGCTAAGTATAATGTGAAATATCTGATATTCCAATCCTCAAATATGTGCAGAAGCTTAAAAATTATCATATTATATGATCTATGATGGGTGATGGACACCATCATGTTAGCCCACGCTGTAGTGGAGGCATTAAAGCTGCTGGATTTACAACGTGTTAATTCATCAACTTCTCCCAAAATACATTAAAGTAAGTGGCTGTTTAACTGGGAGAAGAACAGTGTAAATGTTTTTGTAAACAATGTGTATCTGTTTAAAATAATTATTACTGCCTTCACTGTCTCCATAAACATCAGTGTTTATTTTACAAACCATAAATATTATGTTTTGCTAGCATGTATGTGTATTTAAATGTCTGAAATCTAAGATAAGCATTTTTTGTTTGAAAACATAAATAAATTGTGATGTATGACAAGTGTCTCACACCAGCCATCGCGGAAAAGCAGATTTAAATTTAGAAACTGATCACATTCAACTTTCTAATCACACTGGTGTGATAATACGCTTCAAGGAACAGGCAAAACTGATCACACCGGTGTGATCGTAGGCATCAAAGGGTAACTAAAAATGCTAGATCGTCGTCAATTTAATATGATATGACCCCTTTAAAGGACACAAGTTAACTGAAAAAACAGCAATTCATGTGTGCCATCTGTGGAGTTTGTTTCAATTGTATAAGCCTGCATGACAATATCAGATAACGAAATAAAACATCGGCAAACTCATCTTAGCGAGTCATCATAGTGCTAGACATATGGTGCTTGGGACTCCCAAATGCAAGATCTTATTTGCAAGAGATAAAATATGTTGAAAACTAATCTGGTTCAATCCGCTGCATACACTATACATTTTCACAACATGTCAATAAGTGATTATCCTAAAATAGTTTCAAATCGGGTTACAGCAAAAGCATCATTACTCGTAATTCAATATTCCACAGCTCTTCATTTCCAATAATAGTCTGCTGCTGTCGCTAGCAAGATGGCTGGGATAAAGTCTTAACAATAAACTTTCAATTTTCAATCTTTTTTTCCAGGGACAGGCTTGGCAAACGGGCACCTCCTCCAGAAACAATATTTGTAATATCCAAGATTTCCCCAGACAGATTCAATCATTCAATTGAATTACTGCCCCATTCTCTAACATTCATCCCAGACCTCGTCTCACTCCAGAGCTCCATTCTTCCAGACATGTTGTGAATAATGTAGAAGAATGAGTTCTTTAAATGAGGCGACATCATATTTAGGGGTCATTACATTGAGCCGATTGGTCTCGACTGCCCCCCGTGCCATGAAGCACTCCGGAGCTGCTCCCCATCACGAGTCAACTTATATTATAGCTTTAAATAACTTCACTTTTAGTGTGTAAACAAGAGTTTAACCGGGTGAGGAGCAGCAATACAACGAAGGTTGCCGGCTACGGCTGTCTGGAAATATGAGGTATTTATTTTGATATGACATGAAAGATTTTCTTCTTCCTTTTTCTAAACCACATTGCTTTATGGAAGCAGAAAAATGCATCAGAAATGGGAAGTGAATTTTCATTCTTATTTTCATGCTATAAACTGTGACCTGGACTACATAAGCATCAATTGTTTTAAATTGAGATTTATATATCATCTGAATTCTGAATAAATAAGCTTTCCATTGATGTATACTTTGTCAGGATAGGATCATTTTTGGCAAATTATATTTGCATCTGAAACCTAAATGTTCACAAAAATCTAAATATTGAGAAAATTTCCTTTGAAATGTTCCAGATTAAATTCTTAGTTAAGTTCATATTACTAATCAAAAATTTAGTTTTGATATATTTACAGTGAGAAATTTACTAAATATCTTTATGGAATATGATCTTTACTTAATCTAATGATTCTTGGCATAAAAGAAAAATCAATAATTTAATAACAATGTAAAATATAGCCATGCAAATTGAGGCTTTGTGGTCCTGGGTCACAATAAAAAATAAATAAAATAAAATACATGGAAATTTTTAAGTGGCTAATATGTACTTACACTGAAATAATACTATTGTCTAAATATATGCTGTTACATTGTACTTATGTTTGACTAAATACATGCATGTTATTAGTTTCTGTAATTACATTTGTAATTACACTGTTGACCATCCCTTACACCTTAACCCCTTAACCTAAACCCACCCATACCACCAAACCTGTTCCTAAACCTACCCATCTCCCACTTCAAGAGCACCAGAAGTGTTCTGCAATACATGATGTACACGTTAAGTACATTGTATATACATTTTATATATCTGTATATATATATCTATGTAAGTACATAGTAGTTAAGGACACTTAATATAAAGTGGGACCAACATAACACATAGTGCTATTAATAAATTATAGCGTTTATTAAATTCACCCCATCTAATGTTGCAAAAGTAGATTTGAATCTTACCTGAAGTGGCAGAGGAGGCGTGACAGGTGATGGCAAGCTGCGAGCCGGTGATTGGTTTTGCCTGTGAGCAGGCGGAGACTGGGGAGGCTGAGCTGAGCTATGATTGGAGGAGGTACAGGTAGGGGCGGGGCCTGGAGATGGTCCAGACACTTGTGATTGGATTGGAGGAGTCAGCTGATGATGGCTGGGGGGTTGAAGATGTGTCGGGCCGCAGAGCTGTTGGTGCTGCTCTCGCTCTCGTTGTTGGTCTCTTTCACGCTGCTCTCGTTCTCGTTCCCGTTCCCGTTCTCGCTCTCGCTCTCGTTCTCGTTCTCGTTCCCTCTGTTGCTGCTGCTGTTGCTGATGATGATGATGCTGTTGCTGGTGATGCTGGAGCTGTTGGAGCTGCTGGAGATGCTGGAGCTGAGAGTTTAGGGATGAGGTAGCTGTGATGAAACAAAAGAAAAGGAAGATTTCTATCATAATCTTTTCCAAGAACATAAAAAAGCCAATTTAAGTCGCCTTCAACCAGGTACAAGCATCACAATGTACTTAATCACGAAAACAAACTGAAATAAGCCCTTGTTTTGGTCAGTGGGATGGTATTTGTACCCCTTAGTGCTTTCTCATTCCCAAATTGCAGAACCATCACTGATTGCTGACCATTATTTTATTTTTTTTGGTACATTGTAATTGTTAAAGAGCTCAAGCAGCAGAAGACTATAAGAAGAATCCGACGTAAGAACCAAAAAAAAAAAAGATGTACTTTTTGAGGTCAAAGAACTTCCTCTCTCATGTTGAGCACTCTTAGATGTCATTTAAAGTAATTCACTGCACCTCTTAAAAGTGCTTCTGCCCTTTAAAAATCCTATGGGTAACAGGAAAATGAATATTTGTGACAATGTAACAAATTGATGACAAATTGTTCACTGAAGATGAAATTACAGCATTAATTTTTACTATAAAACTTGGACATTTTTTGTGCCATAAATGTAAAAAAATTTAATTGAATGGGAAAAATTGAATAATAGATACTCGTTTTTATTTAATTTTGTTTAGGTAATATAAATAAATGCTTCAAAAGTAGTTGTAATTATTAATGTGAAATGTCTTACTGTGACATATTTCTGATTTAAGTATAAATCAATAACATTTTTGTTTTGCTCAATAACAATAATCATAAACAGTTAAAAATAATCCAAAATATTAATAAAATATAAATATCTGAAAGAAAAAAAAAACTGGTAACACTTTAGTTTGTCACAATTCATGCTATTAACTACTGGCTTATTACCTGCCTATTATTAAGATATTAACTGTTCATTAGTAGATACAAAGTATGATCTTATCCTGAATCCCTAATCCTGTCTTTTAAATCCTTTTTAAATCCTACCCAAAAACTCAACCCAGGCTCATTCTGAAAACGTACGGCTATATACATTTCTGGACAGTGCCAAATATGTCCCAGGAGGTACGTTTTTTTGCAGTTTTTGCAGCTGTGTACCCTCACCTGATTTTTACCATGTTTTCAGATTTTACCACATTCTCACCCTGTTATTTACTTGTTTATTTTATTTTTTTGGCTTCTGTTTTTGTCTTACCCACTTTCTGGAATTGTTCTTCGTCGGACTCGAACTGTGTCGTCGTGGTCAACTCCTTTCTGCGTCTCAAGTCCGCCAACGTACATGGCGAACTAACTGGACAAACTGGTAACAGCGTGACATACAGTCTAAGCGTGAAAAGGAACGGCGTCATACAGCCCTGCAGTGTTCGTTTTACAGACCAAATGCAGCCATACGTACTTCTGGCTACATAATTCGCGATCTCAGGAAATGTATATAGGGCAACGTTTTCAGAATGAGCCTATGTTGCAACAACTCAACCCAACTTCTACCTACAGTAACTAACTATTAATAAACAGCAAATTAGTAGTTTATTACGCTAGTAGTGTTAGTTAATGATTTGTTAATGCCGTCAATTGTACCTTAAAATAAAGTGCTACCAAATATTTAAATCTAGAAAGTATAAAAATTTAATGAAAGAGCAGAGAAATACAAGGTTATGGTTTTAAAAGAACTGTTATCATCACAACAAGGCTACATTTATGTGATCAAACATTCAAAACAGCAAAACACTGTATTTAACACTAACACTGAAAGCTTTGTCCTATTATTATTGGTTTAAAAATACATTTTGTGAAAGCTTTCCATGATTCTTTGCTGAACAGAAGGTTTTAATACAATCTTTTGTAACATTATAAAGTCTTCACAGCCATTTGTGGACAATTTAATGTGTCCTTGCTAAATAAAAGTATCAATTTCTCAACTTAAACATCTTGCTACCTTAACCTTTAAGTGGCAGTGTATATACTGTACATTCTTTTACAGAAAATAACACACATTTTTCTTTTCAGTGTAAAATGCACATTCCTTATTTAAAAAATGATAAAAGTGGAATACAAAAAATGACCGCAGAAAGGGTTTTTCTTGTCTGTATTTTTTCTCCTGAATGGAATAAATATCACTTATGTGAGCTGGAGAATAAGATGCTTTTCAGATGCTTTTATTTGATCAGACCTTTACATGGAGCTAAACTTCACTTATAGAGACCATGACAGAACAAAATGGCCTGGCTTATACTCATACAGTGATATGAGCCTCTTTTGTTCACACGTTCATGTCGAAATCAACCTTTTTCTTGCACACAATGAAGAACAACTCACATACCAGGAAAAACAACAACCCAAATTATCCACATAGCAAGAAAAAAAGATTGAAAACATGCTGCTAACATATGAGAATGAATCAATATGACCTTCTGTTCTTCTCTGTGAGAGTCAGACTGATGCCTGACCTCTGGTCAACGTTCTGATAATGAACTCTTCGCTGCAAAGTCATCAAACACAGACGCTTTTTTTCTACACTGCACTTCAACCCAAAATGTCACGCACGTTTTATGGCCACCATTATTTGGGAGTTATAACATAAATAAAGCTACCGAGATGTTTTCCTTTGGTGGCATTGAGATGGTATCACACTGTAATATCTCAATATTTTAATCTATGTAGGAGTTGAATCTACACCGTGTTGGAGACATTACTAACTGTTATGTTCCATGTTTTTGGGCATTTTTTCCTTGCACAATGTTGACTTATGACAGTTAATATACTTCGAAAAATACATATTGGTGACACGTTGACTCAGTGGTTAGCACTGTTGCAAGAAGGTCGCTGGTTCGAGTCCCGGCTGGGTCAGTTGGCATTTCTGTGTGGAGTTTGCTTGTTCTCCCCGAGTTCGTGTGGGTTTCCTCCAGGTGCTCCGGTTTCCTCCACAGTCCAAAGACATGCGGTATAGGTGAATTGAATAAACTAAATTGGCTGTAGTGTATGTGTGTGGATGTTTCCCAGTACTGGGTTGCAGCTGAAAGGGCATCCGCTGTGTAAAACATATGCTGGATAAGTTGTCGGGTCATTCCGCTGTGGTGACCCCTGATTAATAAGGGACTAAGCCGAAGGAAAATGAATGAATGAATAATTAAATTCATTCATTCATTCATTCATTTTCTTTTCGGCTTAGTCCCTTTATTAATCTGGGGTCGCCACAGCAGGATGAACCGCCAACTTATCCAGCATATGTTTTACGCAGCGGATGCCCTTCCAGCTGCAACCCATCACTGGGAAACATTCATACACACTCATTCACACACATACACTATGGACAATTTTAGCTTACCCAATTCACCTATACCGCATGTCTTTGGACTTGTGGGGGAAACCGGAGCACCCGGAGGAAACCCACGCGAACACGGGGAGAACATGCAAACTCCACACAGAAATGCCAACTGACCCAGCCGAGGCTCGAACCAGCGACCTTCTTGCTGTGAGGTGAACGTGCTACCCACTGCGCCACCGTGTCGCAATAATTAAATTATTAATTTAAATTAAATAATAATTTATAGACATAAAATACATTTAAAAAGAATATTAATTTAAATTAAGTTTTGGAGATTTAAGATATTTAAGAATTTCATCCAGACCAATTAAGGTCATTTAATGAATTTGTTTCAATTACCTGCTAATGACTTTTTATGACTAAATGACTAGAATGCACAGCATATTAAAATGTATATATAAAAAATAAACTATAAAAATATAATAAAATAAAAGAAAAAGAAAAAAGAAAAGACGATATTAAGAAATTAAGAATTATAAATAAAAATAATTAATAATAACAATAACAATAATAATAATAATAATAATAATACAATTTTGATTAAAAAAATACAAATAAAACAAAAATATCAAGAAAATAAGAATTACATTACTAAAATTATTAAAATTATTGTAATTATACATTTTATTATACATATACATTATACATTTTAATTTTTCATTATACATTTATATATAAAAATAAACTATAAAAATAATAAAATAAGATAAAAAGAAAAATAGAAAAGATGACATTAAGTAATTAAGAATTATATAAAAATAATTAATAATAATAATAATAATAATAATAATAATAATACATTTTGATAAAAAATTAAAAATACAAGTAAAACAAACATATCAAGAAAATAATAATTGTATTATTAAAATTATTAACACATTATTATTGTAATTATACATTTTATTTTACATATACATTATACATTTTTATTAATACATTTTTATTAAATTAATATTCAATTAATCTAATTAGCAATTTTTTTCATTATATATAAATATATGTCATATCTATTCAAATTATTTACTGCACTACATATCAGCTTATTACACTGATTCTGAATGAAGTAATAATGATTTAATGATGGTTTACTATATATATATATATATATATATATATATATATATATATATATATATATACACTGACTGAAAATATGAAGATATAGAATACAACATTAACACACCATAGCTTGCTAACGTCAGTAATTATCTGTCGTTTGTTTGTAGTTTTTCTTTTGTAAATCGCAGCCAAGTGTAAGCCATCCCCAAAAAATAAATCATGAAACTGAACAGTGGATCGATGCTAAGCTACAAAAGTGTGTCTTGTAATGTATCATCAAGCATGTGTTTGCGCACAGTGTACTTGACAAGCAGTGTCCATAATTAATTGATGCAGATGAATAATTAAAAGCAGGAGATTTTTTTTTCTGGAGATAACTAAGAAAATACATTGGTGCTGACATTTCTTTGATTAGTCTGGCTACTCGTGCATCACAACCGGACAGGCAGTGGAGGTTTTGATGCATCCCAAGCCCTCTCTCCCCTACTCAGAAAAAAAAAGAGAGCACCTCTCGACCAGTAAACAGCCCACTTTTACATTTCTTCAATCGCCTGACACGTTGACACCGCTCCCACACCCCAGCATGAATTATATATATCATCAGCGCCTGGGAAAATTCCAAGAGTCCAATTCGCGCTTGAAATGTTGGGGCAAGTTGTCTCGCAGGCCTTGACAGGGCGTACATACATGGCGCTCCATCGGACGACTATAGAGAGAGCTGAGCGAGCTGCTACAAGTAGAAAATAAGCGAAAAAGAATAGGGAAGAAAAGAGAAAGCCTGAATCCTGTCAAAAATATTATCGAAACCAAGGGGAAGATCAAAGGTGATGGGAGGGTCTCTTCCCGCAGCAGTCGCGAGAACGGAGAAAGAGACAGAACAACAAAAGAATATAAAGAAAAGAAAAACAAATAGAGAGACGGAGTGAGAGAGAGAGGAACAGGATTGTAGTGAAACCCCATGTGGCCTTATTATATGGGCAGCACTGCAGGTAAAACTATGGTTGAGAGCGAGTGCTTTATAAACTGTCATCTGGTTACGAGATATCGCCAACCTTCCATTCTCCCTTAAACAGGACACGTTTACACTGCCACAAAATATATGATTTCTGGTCATATCTGACTCAGATTGGAAGTTTTTAGCGTAATTGTGAACACTAAAAATCTGCATGAGATTCCGTTTTTTTAAATTCTCTCCCCGAGACACGTCCAAATTTGGATTTTAATCGGATACATATCATGGATACATACCGCTAAAGGGATAATTCACTAATTCTGTCATCATTTACTCACCCTTCACTTGTCACAAACCTGTTGAGTTTCTTTCTTCTGTTGAGCCTAAATAAAAGCTGGAAACCTGTAACCATTGATTTCCATAATATTTGTTTTTCCTGGATATCAATGGTTATCAGTTTACAGCTTTCTTTGAAATATCTTATTTTAGGCTCAAGAAAGAAAGAAACTCAAAGGTTTGGAGTTGGAACCACTTGAGTGAGTCAATTAGCATTTTCTGTAAATTATCCACCTATATAAACTACTAGAATGGCCATAGTGGTCAAGACTACTAAATTGAAATTTTCTGTACTGAATTCTACAAGTCACAGCTGCTATTGAGATTTTAGAATTAAGCTTTGAACGTCTGTCATCATATTTTATGAAGTCATGATATGGTGATTTTTGTAACATAGCAGTGAAAATGTTGTTTTCAAAAGTTTGAAAGAAATGTCTGTTTTTGCTTGGTGATGGAATTTGTAAAACTGATGATCATATATTGATGATTGACAATTATATATTGATATTATAAATTGATTAGGGTTTTACTATAGTAAAGATCAAATGCATTATGACCATTGGGCTATTACACCCATGTGTAATCTACTGGTTGTTTAAGAGTTAAGGAGCTGTAGAGAAATTCTTATCTAAAACATTGTAACATTCTCTTTAAAAACGCCTGTGAGCCCTTTTGATCATAGAGGCTGTCTGTGTGTAAACTGATCATTCTCCGGAGAATTAAAGCAATTAAAAGACAAACTTTGTCTGACTTTATTCAGTCTTCACATTAAAATGAATTCCTAGTGAACAGGAAGAAAATAATTTGCCATTACAGCTTCCAGAATGTTATGTTTTTGTTAGTAAAAAGTCACTTGGCAACAGAGGAACACATATTCAAAGGCAAGGGAAAAAGTTGGGAGTCAATTTGACTGTTATGGCCATTCAAAGTAAAAATACTTTAATAATATTATAATAATATTTTAATAAAATAGCAATGTTAGAATGAAATATACACACATTTAGGAAAAGTCAGTTCACAATAGTTATAAGGGTTTTATTTTAACAAAGTTATTGAATTACACAGTTTTAAAATGGTCAAAATGGCTTTCTCTGCAGTTAGTGTTTAAACATCATAATTTCACATCTGTAAGAAGCGCAAATGAAAATCACAAAAAGTCCAAAAATGTATCTTGTTCAGATAGAAATTTCTTCTTCAGCAATGTTTATTCCTGCTCGAGGAAAACAAGCCATCTTTATAACGACTTTCACTTTTTTGTACAGTATGTAACTAATTGATGTCGGGTGTATTTTCGCCAGCTACAAATCTACAATTTGAGGGTCCGTCAATGCGCTCATAATGAATGACTAATATTTATGGGTAGGAGTTTCATGTAAACACCAACATTTACAAGGAGATGGAGTGTAAATCAGATTTGGGCAAAAGAAAGGATCTGTGCATTAAGACTTGCAGTATAAATGCAATACATTTGCATAATTTTCTATAGCACCTTTAAAACAACTGCAGTCGACCAAAGTGATTTCCAGCATAAATAAATAAAAACACACAGACAAAAATTCAACATTAAAATCCTGATCCCTCTAATCGACCCTGAAAGCTCTACTAAAAAGCTATGATTTAAACTGAAATTTAAAAGCATCCACAGTTAAAGACAATTTAATATACATTGGAAGAGGGCTCCATAGTCACCGGAAAGGCTCTGTCACCCTTATATTTTAATCTTTTAATCATTGTAGGAACATGAATAATCATCTGATTCAAAGTTTTATCAGTTTCAAAGATCTCACGCTTTTTTGTATTTTGATATGGAATCAAACATTCAGCAGGGTGGCACAGTGGCTCAGTGGTTGGCACTGTCGCCTCACAGCAAGAAGGTCGCTGGTTCGAGTCTCGCCTGGGCCAGTTGGCATTGGAGTGGGGGAAACCGGGTGCTCTGGTTTCCCCCACAGTCCAAAGACATGCACTATAGGTGAATTGGGTAAACACAATTGGCCATATTGTATGAGTGTGTGTGTGTGAGTGTATGGGTGTTTCCCAGTAATGGGTTGCAGCTGGAAGGGCATCCACTGTGTAAAACATATGCCGGAATAGTTGGCGGTTCATTACACTGTGGCAACCCCTGATAAATAAGGGACTAAGCTGAAGGAAAATGAATGAATAAAGGTTCAGCGATATATTTTGGGGAAATGCCACCATCAAAAGAACCTTACATTTGCATATTTTACCATTCTCTCTGGCTATCATCACATTTAAATGTTTTACGGTATATTTCCCACATATTTAATCCTTCTATGAAATATGGCAGTAGGCTAAAATCTACATAGAGTCGATCCTCCTTATACGCATGTGGTCTTAAAGTGACACTTTTGTCATTTAATGTATTTAATCAAACAATAAAAGAAAATGAGTGATTCATTCAATGCGCTTCACTAAACAACTACAGTATAGTAACTGTAGTTAGGAGCTTTGGGCTTAAACTTTACAGGTATGAACCAGTGTAAAGAAGCCAAAACTTAAGTAATTCTCTCTCTCTCTCTCTCTCTCTCTCTCTCTCTCTCTCTCTCTCTCT
>CAIGQV010019124.1:2195415-2223597 GCA_903798115.1 Danio jaintianensis | reverse complement strand
TCTCTCTCTCTCTCTCTCTCTCTCTCTCTCTCTCTCTCTCTCTCTCTGTTAAAAGTCTGGCACTGTAAAAATATCTGTTAATTAACAGTTTGCGTATTTTGTGTTTTCCATTTATTTACGGTTGTGAATTGCATTATGGGACCTTGATTTCCGCTCTGTCGAATTTTGATGTAAAAAATTCAACTCTACAGTTTAACAAAGTGACTTTTATTGAGATTTTAGTAGTTACGCTGAATGAAAATGTACTGGCAGCTTTTGTAGCGTAATATAAAACACCAACCTAGACAATATATCACCAATGGTCTCAAACTCAATTCCTGGAGGGCCACAGCTCTGCACAGTTTAGCTCCAACCAGCTCCAACTCACACCTGCGTAATAGTTTCTAGTAGTCTTGAACATCTTGATTAGTTGGATAAGCAGTGTTTAATTAGAGCAAAACTGTGCAGTGCTGTGTCCCTCCAAGAATCGAGTTTGAGACCTATGCTTTAAACTATTAAAAATGTTAACAAAAGTCACTTTTTCCAACCTTTTAAGGTTAAAAGTTGTCAGAAGAAAGATCAAGGTCCCATAATGCGATTCAAAAGCATAAATAAACGGGGAAAAATAAAAACATGAATCACAAAATACGAAAAACTGATAATTTACGGATATTTTTTTACAGTGTACTAAGACGTGATAGCTGACCATGACAAATTAATATATATATATATATATATATATATATAGAATTACAAAAATCAATGCGTGATGACAAAAAGGCATGAATAATGGTCTTCAGATCCTTAAAAGAAAGTGTACATTTCAGTTTAGAAACAGCTCTAAGTTGATAAAAGCCAGCCTTCGCAACATTAGAAACCTGTTTATATAAAACTAAAGCTGAATCCACTACAACGCCCAAGTTCTTATCATGATCTGAGACACTTATCTTCATAGAGGCCAAATTATCATTGCCTTGAAAGCAGAGGAAGGACCAAGAATGACACAATCGCTCTTATTAGTATTAAGATAAAGAAAATGGCTCGCCAAATGCAGCCGTTGTCTTTCTGCTCTGGAAAAAGGAGGCGATGTGTGCTTCTGCAGACCTTGAGCCAAAGAGTCAGGTGCGAGAGCAGTCTGAATGCATTGAAACACAATATATACACGAATACAGAGCTGAAATGCATTTACTTTGTTGGAGTGTTTGTATGAAAAGAACACAAGGACATGGAGAGGAGGTGACGCCTTACTGTGGTAGCATAAACGCTATACACACCCGAACAATGGTCAAATCGGTGTACTTTCGAATGCTACCTTGACTTTATTGAAAAAAACTAACTCGCTTTCTTGGGTAATGAGAAATGCATTCAATAATAGTGATGATCGGCACTATTTTATTTGGCGTGAATGAAAATATATATATATTTGGCCTGGGAAAAAATCTGTTATTATTAGATTTATTTATTTATTTTTTGATTGGCTACAGAACAGACCACAGTTGTCCATTGACTTGTCTAATTAATCAAACTTGTTTAGTTAACCTAATCAACTAGATAAGCCTTTAAATGGCACTTTAAGCTAAATACTTGCAAAATAACTAGTAAAATATTATGTACTCGATTATTAGTTATTAAAACTATAATGTTTAAAAATCTATTGAAAAAAATCTTCTCTCCATTAATCAGCACGTAGAAAATATTTTTATAAGAATTAAAATTTCACAGGAAGGCAAAAAATTGTAAGTAAGCAAAAAAATTATAAATAATAAATGCAAAGCAACTACAGTACATTTGCAAGACAATGCATTCGATTTTCTCTTTTAAAGGTCATAATAAATTCAAATCCCATGTCATATTAGAACAGCAATTGACAGGTAGATTAACTGACTATTTTCTCCCATAATCAAAAGTAAAGAGTACAAATACAAACCCTGTCAGACCGACAAAAGTCCATATAGTTATAAAATAATACCTGACAAGCTCCAACAAATGAAGCCAGAGCCCATCCTGACAGGTCCTGTGACCCGCCTGCCCCCCTGCACCTGAAACCACCCCAATTTACTACTTTTTTTCTTTATCGTCTTTCATCTTGAGGCCAACATGAACTCAAACTAAGTATCAGCAAACAGAATTCTGACAAACAGATAACAGAGACTCCTATGTTTAACAGAAACTCATTCCCCTCACCTCGATGACCTGTGCCTGTGTGTTTGTGTGTGCCAAAATCCCAGTGCAAAAATCACCTGTCGTGTGTTTGATGTGCGCAAGTGTGTGTGTGAAGCGTGTCGCGACTGATTGTCAGAGGTCAGCGGCGAGGTCATCAAGAAGCGACAGGGCGATCGCACTATTTTTGTTTCAACTATCAAAAAAAGTGTAGAGGGCAAAACAGAGCATCCACCTGCCTCATTACTACGGTATGTTTTCTGTCTGTCCCATACAACACCCTTTCCTCTGGAGGCATCCAGATGATGAACACAACAACGTGCGTGTCTCTGGGTCGGATCTGTGTGTGAAATCTGTTAGATTACTGGAGATATTGATCATGGAGTGTGACAGACAGATTAACTGATAATTAAAATGCAAACAAATCTATTATGCACGGCAGAAATATGATTGACATGCTAATCCTGTTACAGAGCTGTCAAAGTGACTGATGCTAAAATATTTCACTCTAATAAGTCAGCTTAAACTGATGCGCTAATAGTCTCATGAATGCCCAGTCATGCACAATGACTAGCGGTCATGGTTAGGATTTTAGTTGAATGCATTACACTTTTTAAAAAACTGTAAAATTTTAAGGTAAAAAAACGGCAGCTGTTGTTGCTGGTATTTTTACCGTTAAATATATGGTAAGAAATTTCTAAGCTAAATTACTGTATCTCATTAATTTATAGTCATACACCAATGTTTTAAAGTACTTACATCTACACAACTTTGCTTGGTAACACAGACAAAAGCACAACCATAAGCATGTGTGGATGAGAAAGTATATAATGAACGAATGCTTATCACACGCAACTTTTCCCACAAGCAGAGAGGCATACATATACAGTTTAAAACAGAGATGCCCAAAGTAGGGCCCGAGAGCCAAAGTTGGCCAATGGTAACCTTTGAATTGGACTGCCATCCCATCTGAGAAGCAAGGGGGAAAATTGGTTGGGGAAGGTTGGGGGTAATGGCTTTAATGCAACATTGTCATTTCTAATTTAACGTAACCTTTCGTTCGTTTGTTTTATTGTTAAGCTACAGAGAAGCAAACTTAAAATGTTTAAATGTTTCAATTAAATGTTAATTAAAATACAGTTGCTCAGTACAATTCAGAAGTCATCAGTGAGCAAATCAAGGCAAAGGCAAGTGCAGCTTGACTAGTGAATTCAGCATTAAACTCCATTGTGTTATAAATGAAATTTCTTACCATATGTTTTCATTGGAGTGGGTTCATTATAAAATAAAATTAAAAAAATGCAGTAGTTAATATGATTAAAGTAATGTTTTCTATTTATTTTAAAATATATGAGGAAATTATGCATGGTAACTCTGTAATACAGTTTGATATATTTACCTTCAAACCTGTGTCTTCTGTTGAACACAAAGATATTTTGAAGAATGTTGGAAAATAGCAACCATAACGGTAACCACTTTTCCTACTATAGATGTCAATGGCTACCAGTTTCCAACAGTCTTCAAAATATCTTCATTTTTTTTTGTTGAAAAAGAAAATTATAAAGGTTGGCTATAACTTGACGGTAAGTAATTGGTATATAAATTTTCTTTTTTGGGTGAACTATACCTTAAAATGTTGGCTTGTTTTTCAACAAACCCTATCATGTTATATCCTCAGAACATACTGTATGGTATATTCCACACATTACATGTGACCCTTGTGTGACCTTTTATGTGTTTTTTAAAGACTTAATGCTGGTTTCTATTCATTTCCCCTACTATGGACAAGAATGAAAAGCAGATTTTTTTCTTTTTGTGATATGAAAATACAACATTAATGCTAGAACTACTGTACCAAGGCATCGTGATGACAATTTAAAAATGTTGTTCCAGTATTAAATCAGCACCAGGGTGAGTAAATGATGACTCAGTATTAATTTTTTGGGTGAACTTTAATAAAATAAAGATGCCCCCTTCAGAGATAATTATGATGGTGAAATGAAGTTACGCTCACACATACAGAAACACACACACACTGACACGCACACACACAGGCACATGCACACACAGGCTGCGCAGTGAATTAAAGGCCAATCGCAAGGGCAAAGTGAGTAACACTGAGTTAATTAATTCTGTGGAAAATGACTGTGGTGGAAAAAAGATGTGTGAAAACAAGGACAGAACAAATGTGGTCGAATGTCTGACAGCATCTGGTGGAGGATTTGGTTATTATTAATTATTATATAACTGTTCACATAGTGACAATATAAGAATTATTAGATTAAAGCTACATAGCTGTTTCTCCTGGAATAAAGCGTCAGATTGGGAGAAAATAATTTAAGTGTGTATTCTATTTAACCCTTGTGTGCTGTTGGGGATGTTTTCATCCACTCTGGGAAGATTTAGAGTCTTAATTTGGCCACAACTTTCTCTGTGTTTCAGCAAATGGAATGATGGTGACAAATCTTATTTTGACACAAAATTTGATGCAAATTTACTACCCTTTCGTTGTGTTGGTGGCTGATTTTGCCCCATTGACTTCAATTATAACAACATTTTTTGATTGCAAAGCCATGACACCATTTTATTATGCATTCTTGATTAATATTATGCATTCTTGGACAAAATCAATTATTTTGTGTTAAAAAAGAACCTCATAAAACTATGAAACCTCTTAAGGGTGAGTAAATGAGGAGTACTACCACCACAATATTATTTAGAATTACATTTTTATATATACTTCACATATACATTTGCAGCACCAACACAACTGAAAGCAGACAAGTTCAGCATCTAACCAAATGAAATAAAACATTAGTTCCTCCTTCAGACAATATTAAACAATTCCAGCAAACAGTGATTTGGATTGGGATCAGACAATGCTAAACGGAGAAGCGGTTAGACTGCAGTTGAGAGCCTCTGAGTGTTTATAGCGCTGAAGTGGACAGCGTGTTGGGATCAGACCACAAAGACCCCCGTCTGACATGCATGTCTGATCAAAGTGCATTACTGCTATGGGCTCTGCTGGGGATTTAAAGGAATCCTGGGCCATCTTCCGAAGAGAACTAGGTGTGAAAGTAGAGCGTTTTATGATTAAAAGATGTTACCTCACAATAGTCTGTGAACATGTTTTGAGTGAAATCAAATGAGTACAATTTGTATATTTGTATAATGTGTTACAAGAAAAATATATAAATATTATCTAAAATAATAATAATAATATACAATAATAAATATTTTTAAGCTTATGTCATCTTCTGAATTTTATAATCTTGTGTTTGATAACTGTAGTGTGACATTCAGTATTACTTTCTTATTCAAAATCTTTTAAAAGTGCTAATTATTAAGTGCTTATATAATGTTTTAATAGTCATTTTGCTTGACTATATCTTCATCTGCTTTCAATTGAATACATACTAAGTATATATTGATTTATTTTTAATGCTTTTTTAGTACACCTGGCCGTACACTTATGTAATATCTATATTTAAAGGTTAAATATATTAGTATTATGCTTTATATAATGTTTTATTAATATTTTCTTTTACTGATATTCGATCCAATACACTTTGACCATATTTCAAAAGACAACAGATGTAATTATGAAATGAAGTTATATACAGCATATACAGTACTGAAGATGTTTATTCCATAAGTTAGTTGTACAAATAAAGTAAAAATGACTAATACTTTAGTTTAATTAACAATTCACACCATGTGGCTTATTACCTGCCTATAATTAAGATATTAACTGTTTATTAGCACTTGCAAAGTATGATTTTATTTTGTATCTCGAATGCTACCCAATACCTAAACCCAACTAACTATTAACAAGCAGTCAATTAGTAGTTTATTGAGCTAAAAGTCTTAGTTAATGGTTTGTTAATAGCGTGATTTGTACATTAAAATAAAATGTGATCAAAGTGAGTAATAAATAAATGTAACACATGCATTTAACAGTGTCCAAAAACATTAGATGAAGTTTGTACCTCCTGTATGCTAAAACGCACTTCTTTTTTATCTCATCACCACGTATTTTAACACCCTTACATTACCTGCGCTCATCATCTGTGTCTGTCTCTTTCTCCAATACCTGTCTGCCATCACTGTCCCCTGCGCCCGGTTCCCGAGGTCCTGTCCCCCCTTCCCACCGCCCGCTCTCCCCTTAGTGTCTAATGCAAAATTTATGCTCACGAGGTGGTTTCAGTGGGTGGAAAAATCAATACCACCGGGCCCTGATGCGCCAGAGAGAAAGAGTGCTCTTTGACTGACAGTAAAAGCATGAGGGGGGGTGATCGGGGAGCACTTTTAAAGCAAGCAAAGGTGGACGACAGCTCAGAATTGGTCCATCCCCATAACACAACAGCCTCATTTAAAGCCTGATTTCGAAATGGTTTCAGAAAAGACAGATTTAAGGATTAAACTCCATGCTCCGCCTGCTATTAAAAACACATTTCCTTTTTTTTAATATCATTGTTGTTCCGCCAGCAGCTGCATTCCTGAAGTTGATAAGCGCAAGCGCTGCAGCGTCGAAATGAAGTGATTTAAAGACAATGTGCGTACATCATACGCTCTTTGTTGTTCGCTGCCTGCATTGTGCTTTGCTTTGGCCTTTGAAAACACAAGACGAAGAATGTGTACGCATGTAACCGGAAAAAAAAAAAAAATCTGGGGTGTAAACCAGGGCTCCGAGAGAGTGTGTAAAAGAAAAAGAGGTTTCAATGAAATGAAACGACTTTAAACAATAGGATTTGCCCTGGATCCTTCTCCCACTATCTTTCACCTCTTTAATTATTCCTTTTGCTTGTCTTGCGGAGCATGTAAGCACTATTGCGCGCTACCGAACGAAGAGCCCGCGGGCAGTCGGTCTGTTGAAACGTTAAGCTCTAAGTGACATGACACCGCTTGTGATTCCTAATGCACTTTAATAAAACCCAATCCAGCTCTAAAACGCAAGTAAAAAAGGCACCCGCTGATCCTATCCACGAATTATCCCAAAATATCAAACCCGTACAAATTTGTGTGCGTTGCTCGACTCAATATTTTGGTCCCTGACACATACTGAACCCTTTTACGAGCTCGCAAACAGTTTTGTAACAACATTTTAAACAGCAGACTTCCTTTCACAATTCTTTAGGGGGAACAGCAACAACAACAACAAAAAACCAAGTACATGGTGTTTAATACGACCTCAGCTGTTTGAGAAAAGCGGCGTGCTGCTTTCTGCCGGTTTAGTAGTTTCTCTCCTGCATAGCCTATGAGGTGTTTGAGTGGTCTGAGCGATACATGATGAATGAAGTGGCGTGCTACTTATGCGCTTATCGTGCTCAGTGACTAGCAACAGGTTCAGCAGAGGCCAGCCACAGTAAATGAAACTCCTCAGCAGGACAATACATCATCAGAGCAAATATATGCGGCCCCGATGAACACGTGCACGTCTCGCCGCTCTCGTGCAGGACACCGACAACCGGCATGATGGGTAGGAAAAGGAGGAAAAAGGAGGGAGTGGAAAATGTTAGAAAAAGATGGAGGGATAGGGAGAAGGAAAGAAATATGGGATGGGATGTGGGGAAAAACAATAGATTTCCTTTTAGCTGATGGACGTTGTTTCTTTTTTAACATTAACTGCCCAGGCTGGGGAACCAAATAGAACATGCCATGGCTAATATCACAAACAGGGATCATAGACAGGAGATTTATCATGATGAAATACTGTAATGTACAGAAGCCCGGCACACGTTATGTGGACGCAGCCCTGTTGCATTTTAAGGAAGGTCATGATTGAGGACGTTATTGTGATATTAAATATCTCAAATGAGAAAAATAGACCTTTTTTGCTGCTGCTGCTGATGTTGTTGATGTTAAATAAAAGAATAGATTTCAACTTGTGAAAATATTATATTTACAAAATATTTAAAATAAAGTTAAAATAAAATATGTATAATGATTTTAATGAGAGAGAAGATTAAATTATAACCTTTCAAAAATGCACAAAATGTACTCTGTTACTTTGTTATCATAACTGTACCATGATACCAGATGACTTTTCCAGTCATTCAGCGATAGATTTATTTAATTAGATGTGTAATTTGTTAGAATCATTATTATTATTATTATTATTATTATTATTTAAATCTTAAAATGTATTAACAAATACAATCTTTTTTTTTTTGGACAATCACAATACTACAAGTATAAAACATATCCTTCAGTTATTATAAATGTATTACTTATAAATGATTTAAATGATTTTAATAACTATACATTTACATTAAATTGCGTTATCGTAAAGATATTTTATCATTACTTTCATTACATCACGATAAATAAAACGACTTTCTCTTTTTTGGGTTGATTTTAAGTAGAAATTTCTTGTTAATTATATATTTTAGAAATAAAATAAAGAATCAAATATCCTTTACTGATACGTTCATATTTTAAAGTGTTTGTTTGTTTTACTTTAAGGATTTTTTAATTCACAGAATAAATTGTGTAATATTGAAATAAATGTTTTTGGAACATTTTTTAAGCAAGAAAGGAGAAAAAAAAAGGACAGAATGACAAAAAACAAAGGTCACACTTTACAAAAAGTTTTCATTAGTTAACGTATTTACTGAACCAGAACAATACTTGTACAGCATTCATTAACCATAGTTCAGCATTTATTAATGCATTATTAACATCCAAACTCATGCTTGTTAGCATTAGTTAATGCATTGAGGGTAAACATGAACTACAACTGCACAACTTTATTTTCATTAACCACCATTAATTAACAAAGATGAACAAATACTAAATGTAGCTATAAATACATGAACTAACATTATCTAATACAACCTTATTGTAAACAAAAAAAATGATGTGAAACCAATGATAAAAAAGAGGTGCAAGAGCATACAAAAAGTGCCATGTTTAAGGGCAAAATGACAGTGAGCGCGTCTCTTTGCCCTCAAACTCCTCCTCCTGCTGCGGTATCCAACACTCGGCCCTGTTTGTGAAAGATGTACGAGTTTAATGTGCCGATATCTCCTCTTCTCTCGCGTCTGTGGTCTACTTACCAGCTACATGATCCAACCCTGATGCGCCTGCTGTGTTTTCAGCAAGGAGCCCTCAGGGACCATTACACTCCAGCCTGCCCTACCTCTGGGGCCTTTTAGGGCCCCTTAACACTTACAGAAGGCCCTTGAATCCCAGGCCCTTCCCCAGAAAGCACATCTATTAATTAAGGTAATTAGGCCCTGAGATGGCAATTAGAAACCGCAGATAGCTTTTAGCCTGTCTGCTGCTTCCAAAAAAGGCTTGGTTTCAGCACCATCTGCCGTGTCAGAAATCACCACAGCATCTTGTGTTTCCCAGAGAGGAGAAAGCGGCGATATCTGAGATTTAGACCTTCACCCGAACGAAAGGGTCAAATTCTGGACCCTCTCATATTTAGGCTTTTCATCTGATATGAAATGACAAATGCAACGCTTATCATGTGTCACTCACTATCAGCTTGAATAGTGATCCTTATTAAAATACGTTCCGCCAGATTGAATTGTTAATGCGCCTGCAGCGGCTTGAGCCAGAGGAAAAAAGAAAGTTATAGCACTTGTATTAAAACGCTCGGTGATGTGTATTGATAGGCTGATTCTTTAGGTATTGATTGAACGGCGCAGTCGTAATGACGAAGCCAGATTTGTGTAGGTTTTTTTATCGATTCCGTTGTAAGTCGGCAATGATAAGCTGCGAGGTTGCTATTGATCGCTTTGGACATTCAATACACTTGTTTTCATTTGGAGATTTCACTGTACTTTATTGACCAAATGTTTCTTCTTTTAAGCCTACGCATTTTTTGGAGTTTCTTTAAAACTTCCCGGGGTGCTGTAATGATGCCAAAGTTTGACTTTCTGCACAGGGTGAAATGCAGAGTTTTTAAAGTGTGATTTTTTTTACAGTTTTAATTAAATGAAAGCAAAGCGTGCCACTCCAAAGCCCAAACATTCTTGGTTTTCATCCATTATGAAGACTAATTAGCATAGTTTTACATAAAATATCATTCACTCACACAAGAAGGTGTATAGGTCGTAACACTCTCCCTGCACACTATTGTGAAGTAAATAATACAGAAAAGCTAATGAATTTCTACACTGAATAAGTTCCAGGCAAGAATAAAATAACACTGATATAATTTATTCCAAACTGCCACTCTTTTAGAAATTAAAATAAGTATATTTTACTTATTGTTTGTTATGTTTACAATATTCTTTGGATATATTTCAAAGTTCTAAAATTAAAGGGGTAGTTCACGCAAAAACTACAATTTTCTTCACTTCTAAACTTGTAGCCTATTCATTTCTTTCTTTGGCTGAACACAAAACAAGATATAATGAAGAATATTGAACAAAAACAGCCATTGACATCCAAATTAGGAACAAAAATGACTATGGAAGTCAATGGCTGTTTTTTCCAACAGAAAAAAAAGAAACTCAAACAGGTTTGGAACAAGAGGATGATGAGAAAATGATGACAGAATTTTCATTTTTGGGTGAACTGTCCCTTTAAGTAAAACCTACTTAACTATCCAATGCTAGTGTCCCCATAATGCATTGGGGGCATAATTTTTCATTCAATTTACTTTTTTATCATTGCTGATGTAGAAGCAAAAAGAAGCACATATTGAGGTCTCTGTGTTCAATAGGGTAACTTTTTACCTTGTGTTATTAAGTTACTATCTGCTAATACTGCACAATTTACTTAGATTTGACAAATTTATAGATGTGAAAATGACTTTCAAGAGGAAAATAAATGTACTTGAGTGCTCTAAAAACATACTTAAATACAAGTAACTACAACAGTATTAATAGTAAACATAATAGTATACAATAGTATAAACGTACACTACAAATAAAAGCATTAAAAGTATACTTTACTTAGGTAGTACTTAAGTACAATTGTGAAAGTATAATTAACACCACTGATATTTAAATATATTTTTAGTAAATAGCAATAAAGTGAATTGCAGGGGAGTTTGAGCCATAAGTCATATTACACACAAACACACTCACAAAAGAATGAAATATGGTTTACGAGGTCCTGTGACAGAGCACAATCACACATTGTCAGTGGAGTGTGATAACCCCATTTTCATTCCGTTTCACTCCCATGAAATTACCATTAGCATTACGAGTCATGCAGAACCCAGATAAATGTAAAAACGCTAGCTGGTTCTTCCAGACAGGAATAACAGTCCCCACAGATTACCATCTCTCTTTCGCCTTCTGCTTGCTCTGACTCTAATATTTCATTTACGATGTTTCGTCAGTTCATGCTCCCCTCACTGACCATGTAAATCACTAATCAATTTCCATTTCCAGAGCTTGACAACAGAAAGCCTATGAAATGTGTCTCTGAAGTCTATGTAAGGATTTTAATAGGATGGGGGGGCAAGGTACTGAAAATTACAACTGGAGTATATACAGGTAGTACCGATGTGCTGAATGACTAGGGTTGAGTTTAAGCAGTTAAAGCACTTCAGAGCTCATTCTAACTGGTTTATCAAACCACAGTAGACTTGAGAGATATGTGTTTTCCAACTCTAAGGCCCAAACAAAGAAAATATTTCTGCATTTCTGCTGTAACTATGACAAAGCTGCTTGTTTTCAAACTTTTTATTAACACAAACTGGGACATATTAAATGAACATAATTAATATGGGGACTCTGGTTTAATTTGGCCAGTAAAATAACAGTTATTAAAGTGGGAAAAAAGTGAAAACAAATAAAGATTATGCCTCCAACCCCCCCCCCCAAAAAAAAAAATAATAATAAAAATAAATAAATAATTTTTTTTTTAGATAATTCTAGATAAATTTAACTTAACTTAATAATTGTGTTTTTTACTTTGGGTATTGTTTAATTTATTCTAATTATTCAAATAAAATGATCACAATTTCTATATTTCGATTTCTATATGTCATGAAAACATGTCTGAATATATTTAAAGCGTATACGATTTTAAGATTGACAGTCATATATTTTGTATTGCACCTAATGAATAAAAATTGTATTAAATTAAGTTAAAAATGAATTAAATTAAATTAAATACACCTTTAGATACATTTAATAATTTAACTTAATAATTGTTTTTAATTTATTCTAATTATTTAAATAAAATTTATATTTCGATTTCTATATGTCATGAAAACATGTCTAAACATATGTAAAGCATATATGATTGACAGTCATATATTTTGTATTGCACTTGCACTCCGAAAAATCATGAATTCATTATATATATTTTTAATTCTATATTTCCATTTCTATGTCATAAAAACATCTGAACATGTCAGCAAGACTGACAGATGTCAAAGTCAGAATTTTGATAGATTTTATAATCATTATTAAAATAGTACGACAATTTAAATCCTAGTTTAATTAAAGTTTAAATCCTTAAATCTTAATTTTTTCTTTTATATTTTTCATACAATTGTCTGAATATTTGTAATACAGATTTATTAACAGCATCATTTAATAATGAAGCTAATAGTCTTGAAAATGGCACAAAACATTTATAATATGACATTCATATATAAACAAAAGCAATCTGTTTTTTAAGTTAGATAAATACAGAAAACCAAAATAAAACCAAAACAAAATACATAATTGAGACTTAAAAGTGCCCAAAGCTAAAAAAACAAACAAAACACAACCACCCACTCAGAACTCACCATCAACCATCCATAAACTTTCACACAGACAAACACCTACATGCAAATACACACCACACACACACACAATAATCTCCCATTCCAATATTTCCAAAAACCTCTTATGTTTCTCCTTCCTCCTCCACGTCCAGTCCATCATTACTTTAATAGCTTTTTTTATCCCATGTATCCCATGCTTGTCCAGAACTGTTTGCGGTATATATGTATATCCTTTACTCCAACACCCTCCTACTCTTTCATTACATATCTGAGTGAACATGGGCGCAGAACTGGACTCAAACATGTGGCTTTGCTTCAGACGTTCTTCCTCCAGAGAGCTGTAGTCTCAGCAGGTTTGGGAGGAGGCGCAGCGAACGCGCTCTAAACGATAGCTTTAATTTAATGCCAGTTTGAGAGGCTTAAGTTATTTCAGGCCTCCCTGCACCAGTTCTTCATCGGGAAGAGAAAACTGCCAGTTCACTCCTTTAAAAAACATTACTGCCACTTCCCAATTATTTGGAGACTGATGCAATTACCATAAAATATGTATCGAACATGGATGACTGGAGGAAGGCTAAATCCCGGCAGAATCGCAGAGGCGTACTGTATATCCGGGTTTCGGTTTATACTGAGCAAATGTGTCTCTTTGGCTTTTACCACAGGAGGGCTGAAGCAACGTGGCCTCCTCGATCGAAACGGACAAAGCCATATCCGATTACCATTATTATTGTCTTTTCCAATCTTCTTTCACACCCCCTCCCTCCATTTCTGCCTCTTTCTCTGCGATTTTTCCTCTTTTCACAGTTTAAACAGAGTGACAATGCCACCAGTCATGTAGGACTGAACAGTATGTGGCAGGACAGGCGGCTGGTGAAGCCGTTTCAAGATGACAAACGCTAGCAATATGTCAAACATTAACAGTTAGATCTTACTTGACACCCGAAGGACACTCCATGCCCTTAATGTTTTGTTTTCACACTGGCAATTGAGGCAAATAGGTCTACTATTTACTAGCAACTACTGATTAAAACCCAACTACTGTGACATCATTTATTTTTATTTGTGGCTAATTGTAATAAGCCACTTAAAGTCCAGAAGTAAAGACTGAGACATTTATTTCAGTATGTTGCTGTACTTCCAACTAAAAGGGAATATTGAGCAGGAGGCAGGGCTTTATTTTTGCACGTCATTCCCTCATAGCAAAGTAACGGTTAGATGGTATATCTGGGTTTTGGTTTATACTGATCAAATGTGTCTCTTTGGCTTTTACCACAGGAGGGTTGAAGCAACGTGGCCTCCTTGATCGAAACAGACAAAGCCATATCTGATTACCATTATTATTGTCTTTTCCAATCTTCTTTCACACCCCCCACTTCATTTCTCTTCCTCACTCCCTTAGTAAAATGTCAAAAGAGAAGGACCACCACTCCAAACATGAAAGCAAATGATTGAAGATTACCAAAACAAACTTTTTGGCTGGTGAAGCCGTTTCAAGACGACAAACGCTAGCATTTTGTCACACATTAACAGTTAGAGCTTACTTGACACCCGAAGGACACTCCATGCCCTTAATGTTTTGTTTTCACACAGGGCAATTGAGGCAAATAGGTCTACTATTTACTAGCAACTACCGATTAAAACCCAACTACTATGACATCATTTAATTTTACTTGTGGCTAACTGTAATGTGCCACTTAAAGTCCAGAAGTAAAGAATCAGAAGTGGCTGAGACTTTTATTTCAGTATGTTGATGTACTTCCAACTAAAAGGGAATATTGAGCAGGAGGCAGGGCTTCTCATAGCTTTTCATCATGCCCTCATAGCAAACTAATGATAAGACGGTATATCCGGGTTTTGGTTTATACTGAGCAAATGTGTCTCTTTGGCTTTTACCACAGGAGGGTTGAAGCAACGTGGCCTCCTTGATCGAAACAGACAAAGCCATATCTGATTACCAATCTTCCGATCCTCTAGTCTCGGAAGCCTCTAGTCTCCTGATTACCGATCCTCTAGTCTTTTCCAATCTTCTTTCACACGCCCCTTCATTTCTCTTCCTCACTCCCTTAGTAAAATGTCAAAAGAGAAGGACCACCACTCCAAACGCGGAAGCAAATGATTGAAGATTACCAAAACAAACTTTTTTTGTCAACCCAGGCCTATTCTGAAAACGTAGCCCTATATACATTTCTGGAGAGCACCAAATACGTCCCAGGAGGTATGTCTTTTGCAGTTTTTGTTTTCGCGAAATGCAGCCATACGTACCTCTGGCTACATAATTTGCGATCTCCAGAAATGTATATAGGGCTACGTTTTCAGAATGAGCCTGTGTTGTTTTTTTTTTGTGGATTAACTTGAATGAATTTTTTGTTCACTTAATAACGATGTGTGCTAGCAAGATAAACATTTAAAATTTAGATTTCATGCAGACTTTAAGGACTAAAAGATAACTAAAAGATTAAAGCACAAAGTTTATAATAATCAAGATTATGCACATAAATTAATGTAAACATTCATATATAATCTATATAAATACTGAAAACTTGTCAATTAGAGAACTATCAGTCAAAATAAAGATGCAGCCTCTGTCTTTCATATTTGCACAACTTATTTTCTATCAGCGTACGCACACAGGCACAGTGTTTTAACAGTGTTCATTTCATCAATTGCACTGAAATTTCTACATTTAGTCTGAAATATTCACAGCCACTGTACATGCGAAAGCCAAAATCGAAAGTGTAATCTGACAAATTAATCCCTCTTGTCTGGGAGAACAGAACACTTTTTTTGACAAAGTGCTGAAATTTAAATACAAAATCATGGCGGATGGTTGAGAAGTTAAATTACATGATTATAAGCTGACTAATTTTGCAAGTGGTGGCATGGTGGCTCAGTGGTTAGCACTGTCGCTTCACAGCAAGAAGGTCGCTGGTTCGAGTCCCAGCTGGGCCAGTTGGCATTTCTGTGTGGAGTTTGCATGTTCTCCCCGTGTGTTTTCTCCGGGTGCTCCGGTTTCCCCCACAGTCCAAACACATGCGCTATAGGTGAATTGGATGAACTAAATTGGCCATAGTGTATGAGTGTGAATATGAGAGTGTATGGGTGTTTCCCAGTACTGGGTTGTGGCTGGAAGGGCATCCGCTACGTTAAACATATGCTGGAATAGTTGGCGGTTCATTCCGCTGTGGTGACCCCTGATAAATAAGAGACTAAGCCAAAGGAAGATGAATGAATGAATAATTTTGCAAGTTTTATATGCTGCTTCTTGTCTGAAGTCTTGCTTAGCTCATGTTTAAACCGTTGTTATTTAACCAGGTAAAATACATGATGTCTTACCATGTACTTTTATGGGTTATTCACGCAAAAAAAAAAACCTGCAAAAAACACACTATGACATGCTAACACTTCTACGCTTCATTTGAGCGTGATGTGGTAAAATGCATTTGTTGTTCTGCGATGATGTCTAACGTTTGTGACGTGAGGTGCTTTCTGTTTGAGACGCATGTAGTCCAACCACACTGCGTGCGTATGTGTACAATGCGATTTGTGTTATTTTTTGCGGCTAAGCCACTGTCATATGCAGTCACCCAGCATCACACTCAGAGGGAAATAAAATAAAATGCAACTATATCCAAAGCAAGCGGCACATGAGAATCTTTGTCTCTTTCTGGCTTGTCTTGAAGAAACATGTGGTGTAACCCCCCTAAAACACACACACACACACACACTCACACTACCTCTCACTCTCAATTATTTGGCTGCTGTCACAACAAATCAATCAAATTACCTCCGCTAGTCTGTGTGCAGGTGCTGCTAGTGCATTGCTAGTCACATTAGCTTTGAAATGTATGAGGGCGCCGGCAATTTTATCACTCTTATTTATTTAATACGACTCTCTCCCTATGAGTCTTCTTACAAGTGCCTCAAACCTGAAACATTAAAGGACAATGTGGAAGGCATGCTGGGAATACAGTACTTTAAGTTAAACCAAGAGATGCGGGTCGAGAGACGGAGGGAAAGAGAATAGATAAAGTCCGTTTTCTATTTGAAGTCAATGCTTAGGGATTTAAACAAGCTGACTGACTGAAGCTGCTGATTAGAAGCATTTTGAATTGATTGTTTGGTTGTTTTACAGGTATGATCAATGAAGAAGAAAATTCAGACGGTCTAAAAGAAAATATGTGCACATAAAAAAAATGTCTTTATTACTGGTATTGATAGAGTTTCCTTTGCTATGAATGGACCTGCCTCTGTGTATACTACTATCACAAAAGCTTCTTTTTAATTATTATAGTTATTAATTTGTTAACAAGTTTATGTCCACTTCAACAGTGCCTTTACTTTTAAAGATTTTTGTAAATTACACAGTATTTAATTGTAATATGAACTATATTTTACTGCAGGACAGTTTTGCAGTATGTTACTGTATTTTAAAAGTTGCATTGAGAAAATTACTGTAAATGTTACAGAAAAGATATACAATACTGTAAATATATAGATACAGCAAGGTAAATGGTATATATACAGCAATGTAAATGGTGCTGTAAATGTAAATACACTATTTTTGCTGTAATTGATTTACAGTAAGTTACTGGTGAATTGCTGCCAGTAAGTTACTGTAGATTCTACAGGTAATTGTTAACAGTGTTGTACCATCACAAAATCACTCTTCATACCATTTCCATTCACTTTTCCTTGCTGGTGGAACAATAACAACAGTAATATTCTATTTTATTACTTCTTAAACAATTTCTGAAACTTTGTATGATGGATTTTTAGTTCTATTCCTCATTCCTCTATTCCTCATTCCTCAAGTTATCGCAATACACTACTGCACGCATTATGATAAATCTATTTAAAAAAAAATATTTGACTGTTTTTCTTTTCTTAGAATGGCTCAACTTGAAGTGCTGTAAAAAATAATTGGATTTTATTTTTTTAAGGTACTTTATGATATGTTTCCATACGGTAACAACGTCCAATAGTGGATCTAACTTACAAATTTCTAATTTAGAATTTTCCTTATAATTAATAATTTTGTTGTTTGAAATGATTTAATTGGTGTTGCAGTATTATAAGCTTTAACACAAAACTTATAAATGACACCTTATACATACTTTCCAACAACTGATATTCCAACAGCTTTCATTTATTCCATTCGTTTTTGCTGAATATTATTGAAAGCAAACATAATATTGTATTATCATGTATACAACATACAGTAAATAGGAATTTTCTCCAGTAAATATTATAACAAATAAATAACAAGTCTAATATATCCAGATGCATCAGAATAATGTAGCTACTAGCTAACAATGTTTATATATTATACTATATACTATACTACGCCTGCCTTATCTGCTAACTTACCTGAACTGTCTCCATCACTGCTCTTATCAAATGTCCAATCTGCATCATTCTCATGGTCACTAAAACCCATCTCATCCTCACTTTCATCTGCAGAAAGAGCCAGTTCTGTCCTTTTCTTCTTTCACTTACCATAGAACATGGTGGTGCTCGCTAATACACTGTTCCCTGTATGTATATCTAATCAAAAGTATTGCCATTAAAATTAGATTTTATCCATAATTAAAATGCCATTACCATATGACTAATCAACATTATACTACTAGCATTCATGTTGTTATTGTTACAACTTAAAAGATCACAGCTGACCTTGCTAGCTAGCTAAGCTATTGCAATATTGCACATTCCACTACAGGACAGTGTTCCCATTTGGCAACACATACATTTGATCGATTTACAAAAAACTAATTTGATAAAAACTTTTTTGAGTTGTGAATATGTCATCATAACTTACTGGAGGTGATGTCTCAGATTTTTTTGTGGATCTGACATAATTTGATCCTTTGTTTTCATTGACGTTTACATTTGCATTCAGCGCCAAATCGCGCCACAGAAAAAACATTGCATGTCATGTGACTTAACCAAAGCACATCATTGGCTAAGCTTAGGTCTTCTCTTTCCAACAAAAAAAAACAAACGTTGGTCTTAAAGAAACAATGGCAGGGAAATGAACATAAATAACATGTTGCCATATGGCAACACCATGCGGTAGAGGGTTAAAAGTGGGATTCTTTTAAACTATTGATCAACGAGTGCTTAAAAAAATCATAGTTTATGCAATCATATTAAGCAGAACAAATGTGTTTAAAAAATATAATAATAAATGTTTCTTTTGCAGCAATTGAGCATATTAGTATGATTTCTGAATTATCGATTGAATCTGAAGACTGGAGTAATGGCTGCTGAAAATATGAACTGTACTTTACTGTAAAACAGTTATGCAGTTTGTTACTGTATTTTAAAGTTGCATTGTGAAAATTACAGAAAATATATACAATACTGTAAATACATATACAGCAAGGTAAATGGTGCTGTAAATTAAAATACGGTATTTTTCCTGTAATTGATTTACAGTAAGTTACTGGTGAACTGCTGACAGTAAGTTACTATAGATTCTACAGGAAATTGTTAACAGTGTTGCACCATGACAAAATAACTCTTCATACCATTTCCATTCACTTTTCCTTGCTGGTGGAACAATAACAACAGTAATATTCTATTTCATTCTTTCCCTATTCCCTGTTCATGTTTGTACTACTTCCTAAACAATTTCTGAAACTTTGTATGATGGATTTTTGGTTGTATTCCTCATTTCTAAGTTATCGCAATACATTAAAAGTGGGATTCTTTTGAACTATTCATCAACGAGTGCTTATAACATCAAGGTTTTGATGCAGCAAATCTTTCTTTTTTGCAGCAATTGAGCATATTAGTATGATTTCTGAATTATCGAGTGAATCTGACGACTGGAGTAATGGCTGCTGAAAATCCAGCTTGTACATCTTAAAACAGGTTAAAATATAAAACAGTTTTTTTTTTCACATCAGTATTGTTCATTGCATATTTTTGCTCACTAAATAAAGCCTTGGCTAAATGCAGCAGTGTACTGTTCTTGTACACATAATACATAAGCCTCTTTTAATCTTTTATAATGAAATAGCATTGTTTTCATGTCTACACTGTACCACTGAATGAACCCTTCAGGACCATGGACAGCTCATTCACAACAGCACATTTATAGCATTAATGCAATAAATTTGAGGTCATAAAATAACACTTTTGGCCCTGGTTCCATAAGTTATCAACATGCATTTTCAGTAAACCATTCAGAAGTGGTCAGTTGAGATGCCTTGCTGTTTACACTTGGCATAAACATGCATTCAAAGACATCTTATCATCATTTTTTTCTCATATTTTGTCAAGCTATTCCTTCTTAATTTGTCATAATGTACATCACTTTTAAGTACTGCTGAATGAACAAACATTGCTCATTATGTGACAGCTTGGAAGGACATGGCAAAGTAAGCAAACGAAAAGCATGTGGATGGAAATACAATTTGTTCTTTTGATCAGGTTTTGAAGGCCATTTTTCATACTTGTATTTAATGTCATCCACTTTTGAATGTACTTTCAACACTGAAAATTCTGCTTTTACATCATTAAAAAGTTAGTAATCATATTTCTAATATTTTAATAAATATTAGAATATTAAATATTAATAAATATGTAATAATATATTTAATATTTTAATAATATTTTTTATATTTTGATCACAATACACAATGAAGAATGGAAAAAAGAAAGACCATAACATTTCAGACCATTTTTCATACCTGTATTAAATGTCATCCACTTTTGAATGTATTGCAGAATATCCATCTAAATATTAGGTGTACGGATTTTAACACTTTTAAGAAGAGCTAAAAAAAATTTTCTTGTATTTTATATTAATTGAGTGCTATCATTTTCACTTAAACCTTTAAGATCTAATATCATATATCTTAAAGGGACAGATCACCCAAAAATGAAGATATTTTGAAGAAAGCTGAAAACCTGGGCAAAAACAAATACTATGGAAGTCAATGGTTACAGGTTTTCAACTTTCTTCAAAATATCTTCTTTTGTGTTCATCTGTTCCTTGAATATTCAGACTGGGTGAGTAATCTAACAAAGTATAGTGGACAGGGCTATATGTTTCTTCAGCCAACTGCAGACAAATTAGACATTATTTAGTTCTAATTCTATTTGAAAATGAAAAAGAAAAAGAAAAAAATACTACAATGAATGCCTCTAATGAGTCTGTTAAGACTCAAAAAAGTGAAGCAAAGCTAATGTCTGACTCCCAAATGAGTTACACGAATGAGTTAGTTCATGTTAGGGAATCAGTCTTTTAATTTAATGTAATGTAATGTAATGTAATGTAATGTAATGTAATTCAATTTAATTTAATTTAATTTAATTATTTTTAAAATAATCATATTTTATATAATTTCTTTTTAGTTTTTTTTATTATTATTTTCTAAGAGTTGCAAACCCACATTCTCTCAGGAGGTCTCATTTTCCACAAGACAACTTTCCTCTAACATGTATTGACTTGACATTTAAACAAAAGTCTTTCAAATTAACTTTAACTTCTGGTATTTATAAATATATATATATATATATATTTTTTTTTTAAATACAACGAGAATACTTCATCTTCTTTTAGTCACAAACATGTTGCGAGCAAATGATGAACTTTCCATTGTCTTTCACCTGTGTGCAACTTTATCACCCTTAAGGCTTCAAGTTTCTCTTTGACTTTGGCTACTTTTAGCTAAACTAAGCGAGCTAGCAGCTTCAAGTTCCTCATGTGTGTGCGTGTGTGTGTCAGTAGTACTCAGTCTAAAGCGATGCCCCGGTCTGACAGGAGAGAGAGAGAGAGATTCCTGTGAGACTGCAACTGCTCTTTCATTGAGACAGAAGAGCAGTGTTGTGATTAGAGCCAACATGGTTCCTCATTAGCCTACGAGCGCGGAGAGACTCAGGCAATTACTCCTCATCCCTGAGTGCCGTTTTATGTTTCCTGCAAAGGGAACACTCACTCTTACACACCATTCCTTCCCAGAATCCCCCCCCTATACACGCTACGCTGCAGGTTCTGATGTGCTCCGATCAGGCAGCTTACAATATGAATATGAAAGATCCCGAGCATACATTTGTTCTGCATTAACTCAAAGTAGGCTGACAACGTAGCACTGATCTTTCATTTGCCTTACATCTCTTTTGGGAAAATATGACGTATTACAAGGATGTTTCCAAAAAAGCCTTTTTCATAGGTCATGAAAAGACAGTTATTTCATGATCTGAGAGTTACCCTTATGTTTTTTGCCTGTTCTGAGGCCTGTTTTGAGGCTGATGAGCAAGCACGTAGATGTTATTTTCGTTTCCGCAAGCTTATTGAAAGAGGCTTTGATGTGAGGAGAAGCACATTCTGTCATTTGGTTTGTTATGAGACAGAACGCGGAAGGAACGCACAACAGAGGGATTTGTAATTTTCAAAGCAGCGAAATCATATCATTAAGTCTCATATCAAGTCAAATGAAATCAAACGATGTTATTTGTGGCGTGAAGAAATGTCACAGTGTCAAGCAAACAGACTATTTTTTTTAAGCTCTACACCGCTTCATATATATTCATATTTTAATTTACAATTCAATCTTTCTCTAAAAAAACTAACTTCTGAACATAAGTGATTAATTTGGTAGCACTTTAAAAAATAATGGTCCATTAGTTAGTGTTCGCTAACATGAACAAACAATGAACAATACGCTCATTACAGTATTTATTCATCTTTGTTAACATTAGTTGGTGAAAATAACGTTGTTCTGTAACTTTAGTTCAATTCCCGCTATTAACTTGTGGCTTATTTACTGCCTATTAGGATATTGGCTGTTTATAAAGGATGGACTTATTCTACATCCACAATCATACTTAATACCTAAACCCAACATTACTAACTTTTAATAAACAGCTAATTACAGTTTTTTTAACTGGCTTGGCACAACTTTCATAAGCAATTTGTATATTTTTAAAACTCTTAGTACTTTTTTTCACAACAGATCATCAAAAGTGCACTTTTTAGTACAAAATGTGTTAGTACAAAAACACAACAAAATATCATTTTCACTACACAAAAGAAGAGTTCAATTTATATAAATATTTATATTATATATTTTCATTTACTAACTTTGATAAAGTTATTACTAAAAATTTTGATTTGCATCTCCTATCATTCAGTTTAATACATTTGTCTATCATATAATTCATTCATTAATTTTCCTTTCCACCCTATTTATCACTGGTCGCCACAGCGGAATGAACCGCCAACTATTCCAGCATATGTCTTACGCAGCGGATGCCCTTTAAGCTGCCAGTACTGGGAAACACCTATGCATTCTCACATTCACACACACACTCATACACTACGGCTAATGTAGTTCATCCAATTCACCTATACCACATGTCAATGGACTGTGGGAGAAACCGGAGCACCTGGAGGAAACCTACGCGAACACGGGGAAAACATGCAAACTCCACACACAAATGTCAACTGACCCAGCCGGGACTCGAACTAATCTTAATGTTTAATCAATGAATCATTTATTAAGTTCATATATTTTCAAGCTGTCTGATTGATGTCTGATCATTTGTAAGTTGCAAATTGCGGCAGGAGCTTTCAGTCAAGAATAACCAATTACTTAAATACTTTTCATTCGCTTGCGTACTGTATGTAAATGACTTGACTTTTCTAAACACATGTGGGTAGCACTTTAGTTTATGTAACAAGTCGCACCCTTTACCGCTGGCTTATCACTTGCCTATTATTAAGATATTGACTGTTTATTAGCACTTATAAAGTATGATCTTATTTTACATCCCTAATCCAATACCTAAACCCAACTACTAACTTACAAACTATTCATAAACAGCTAATTAGTAGTAGTTTATTCTTACGTTTTTGTCTTATTAGTACACTTTTAAATATGCTGGGTTCCACACAATTCCTTCATGTTGTCTCAAAACAAATTAATTAAGTTAACTTAATCGCTTTTTACAAATTTAAGTGGATTGAACATAAAACAATTAAGTTGTCCCCCCAAAAAAAACATAAGAATTGTGTTGTTTTAACTCAATTTTAATAAGTAGTTTAAACAAGCAGCAAGAGTTATTTTTGGAGTGAAGACCAAATATCTAAAAATTCTTAAAACCAGAAGCATTTTCTAGACAAAAAAAACATATTGTCTTGTTTTCAGAATTAATGAGTCAAAACTAAGCGAGCAAAATAATGTTACTTCTGAGCAAAAACAAGATTATTTTGCTTATTTACTCCAAACTCAAAAAAATAACTCTTTGGATGAACTCAATTTAATTGAGGGTAGGATTTCCATCCAATAAATTTGTTTAGCACCAACAAAAAAATATATATTTACACAATTAAATGCAATTGAGTTGGTCCAACAAGATTTTATCAAATAAAAGTATAAATACATTTGTATTTTTATTTAACTTAAACTCAAAGGTCTGATAATATCATGTATGTCTATTATGTGTCGTACATTTCGAATCTGTGTTTTTGCTAATTAAGCTGCCAACACCCAAAGCATGGGTGCTGCTGCAAAGTGGTAATCTCAAAACTTAAAGCATTACATAAAAATCTTCTAAATCTTCAAACTAAAGCGAAGATTAAACTCCACCAAGTCTTTCTATTAACTTTAAACACCTAAGATTACTTTTATTGTCAACATTTCCCTCTCTTAATTCAATCCCACGCAAAGCATGCTGGGAACTACAAATCCCCTAACCAGGATGTTGGACCAACACAATTCCTTCATGTTGCCCCAACACAAAATGCTTAAGTTAACTTAATGGTTTACAAATTTAAGTGGACTGAACATAAAACAAATAAACTGGCCAAAGAAATGACAAGAATTGTTTCCATTTTAGCAAATTTTTTATTTAGGTAGTTTGAACAAGCAGCAATAATAATTTTTTTTGAGTGCATTAGCAGATTATTTTGCATATTTTAAGGAAAAACTCACTTGATTTTCACATATTATTTCTGAAAACAAGACCATATGTATTGCTTGTATAGAAAATGCTTCTTGATTCAAGAATGTTTAGATATTTGGATTAGAAACAAGGCAAAAAAAAATTATATATTTTTTTGCAGTGGTGTTAATAGTGAGAATTGTGCCTTAAAATAGTTCAACGCTTACTAATGTAACAAGCACAACTATATATTTTAATAATACATAAGTAAATGTTAAACATTGCTGTACAAGTATTGATCATTCCTAAATCAAGCTAGTAACTTAGACTTAACTTAGTAGAACTTACATTAACATTATTGTAAAGAATTAGCATCGATTCTACTCCTAACACCATGTTTACAGTCTGACGGACAAACAAACATGAGGCTGATTTTTATTCTATTCAAGTTACGGCTGGAATGGTACACACAGTGTTCAAGAGGGAATTCACTTTCTTTACTTGACATGTCCAGACATTAATCTTCCTGACAAAATAACAAGCTACAGCGGCGCCAGGGTTTAAAATGAGAGCAGAGTAACGCAAGCGCAGGCTTTTATTTAGACGAGCGTGCCGAACTTCATGAAGCTGCCCCGTCGCTGTGACGCTTATTCATCAGTGCAGAGACGCAGTGGCGGTTGCAAACACGCACCACTGAGCCTTCTGTTGGACGCGCTCACAGCAAAAACAGACGTCTGCTAATTTGGAAAAGGTGAATGGTGAATGCCATAACGGGCTCTTGGCATCCTTTTGCATTAACAGTCATGTAAATGTTTTATTACATATTTAAATGGTGCAATAATTCCATTTTTAGAGAAGACTGCAATTTTGCTAAGTTTGGTATCTTGATATATATTGAAATATTTTATTATTCTGAATCTCATCATTCACTTCCCTTTTCTTTTATTCAACTGCCATTTATAAGGGATTTAAAAAGCATAAATACTCCTCACTTTAGACTTTAGATAGAAATTTGTGGTAATAAAGCATTTGTTAACATACAGAGTAACTATTACTATATGCCTGAAAAATAAGATGTCTAAATGTTCACTTTAATAATCATTTACTTGGATTATCTTAAATAACTGGTGAAATATTCTTTAATAACTGGTTTGTAAATAATGCAATGCTTAATTTAGTAATGAAAGATTAATCATTAACAAAGTATGAAAATATAATAATTAAGTGCATAATGTGTGCTTATATGTCAAGAACAAAGTATTTTTAGATGTATTTCTAAACTGCTTACTAATGTTGAGTTAATGCTTAACACATAATGAACTAACTATTTGCAAATGCTTAATAGTTTATTAATAGTGTGCAGTTATTATAAAGTGCTACCAAATATTGTCATCATTGTGCAGAACACAATAAGGTGATAAAACAAATAAATCATACAGGTTTCAAACAGCATGAGGGAGAGTAACTGGTAACAGAATAACATTTTTGAGGGGAGCCACCCTTTAGGATCTGCTATCTTTTTTTAATATGTAAAGACAACTATAGATATAAATTCATAGGATAAATAAAAAAATGCACAGGGCTGTATGTTTGTCTGACCAATATAGCATATCAGAAGACAGTACTTAAAATCGCATAAGCATCATTGACTGGTTAAGCTATATAGGCACAGAAATGGCCCCTTACTTTGTTCTCGTGACATTTTATTTTAAAATACTACAGTATGATGAATGCCTCTAATTGGTCAGTTCTGTTGAGTGACTTCCAACTGATTCTAATGAGTAGGTTCTTTTTAGTGAATCAGAAATAGTCTATTTAATGGCCTTCCCAAAAGACAGTTGCAGCTCATCCAGAACACTGCTGCCAGGATTCTGACCAGAACCAGAAAATCTGAGCACATCACACCTGTCCTCAGGTCTTTGCACTGGCTCCCAGTTACATTCAGAATAGATTTGAAAGTATTATTACTTGTCTATAAATCACTAAATGGCCAAGGACCTCAATACATTACAGATATGCACACTGAATACAAACCTAACAGATCACTCAGATCATTAGGATCAGGTAAATTAGAAGTTCCAAGAGTTCAGTCAAAGCAGGGTGAATCCGCCTTCAGTTACTGCGCCCCCCGCTGCAGGAATCAGCTTCCAGAAATGATCATGTGCTCCAACATTAGGCACATTCAAAGACTTAAAACACATCTGTTTAGCTGTGCCTTTACTGAATGAGCACTGTGCTACATCCGACAGATTGCACTATTATGTCTTTCTTTTCTTTTTCATTCCTTTAAAACCTGTTTTAACACATTTTAATCTGTTTTTATCTGTTTTTTTTATCATTTTTAATTATTTTAATCATTTTCATTTTCTTGTTTCCTTTATTCACTAAAGCACTTTGAATTACTATTGTGTATGAAATGTGCTATATAAATAAACTTGCCTTGCCTTGTCTAATTAAGATGTCATAAAAACGAATAACACTAATTTATAGTATTGTTATGTATCATACAGTAAAGGACACTTATTTCCAGTTTTAAAAGGTGTGAAAAACAAATAAAATTAAATTAAATTAAACTAAATTAAACTAAATGTATAATTATTTTATTTTATTTATAATCATTTTATTTTGTTGTTTTTATTCAGAAATGAGTTATTAGAAATCAGTGAACAACTTTTGCAATCTCCTTCTTTGCAATACATGAACACATGACATTTTTGTTTTTGTTTTTAATAAAACAAATGTTGTAGATTCACATGTAAACACATATATGTCATCAGATATTTATTGTTTGTTTATTTATAAAATTTTCATTTACGCAGTAATTCACAAGTAACTGGTATCTTGCCCTGACAGACTTATTGTGGCTCCAAATTCTAACTATAAGATGAATCTGAACATGAACAACAGATTATCTAAATCTATTTGCTAAGGAAGTGCATCCACAAGCTTTTATATAATAAAAAACAAATCTGATATGTTGTCAAAACTAAATCCTGACACAAGCTATTAGATGGAATTTCCTCCTCATTAGAGCAGCATTTCTATTAAACCTTATGAAAGCAGTCTGTTTGCTTCACCTTCCCTTAACAGAGTCGAGTGTTTTATCTGGAGTTAATTGCAACATACTACACGTGTACACTGATCTATGTGTCTCTTTGGTGCTTGAGGTGGAGATCTCTGCAGGTTGTGATTAATCAGGCCTGCGGGGCTGAGCTCACCACTCAACTAAGACTGTCTTGCAGAATTGCTGTGCCAGCAGCTCTCCATCAATGTGGGGATGATAGGATAGGATTGGGGGATTGTGGGACTGTGTGACTGTGGCTGTGGGGAGAGCAGACACAGTCAAATCATTTAATGTCACACGGCATCCGTGACACTACACCCTTAGAGAATCCCCTTCTGATTCGAAAACTAAGAAGCCTATAGCATAGTTGGTCATACTAGTTTATTATTATATATAT
>CAIGQV010019124.1:2178830-2195015 GCA_903798115.1 Danio jaintianensis | reverse complement strand
TGCACTTGTATTGTAAACCTTTAAAGGGATGGTCCAGAGTGTATTTTAAGGGGTGGTCCAGAGTGTATTTTTAAGGCTTGGTTGTGTTTATGGGGTGCAAAACAACGTGTGCTCATGCTTCATCTGTCAAAAATTACGTTATTTTTTCATATATCTTACTTTAATTATGTACTGCTACTCAGCTAACATGAAAACGACTGTAATATTTCCAACTTCCTCCAAAAGGCCCGCCCTCAAGAGGCTCTGATTGGTCATCTAACATAATGTGCTGTGATTCGTGGATCGGCTCCACTTTACCAGGAAGCGCCACGCCTCTACTAGCATGCACTTTACCGCTGTGTAAATACACTGTCAGTCAGTCTAACTGTTAGCTGTATCAGTTTGAGCCTGAATCAGACAGAAAATGAAGAGGATTCTAATTCTAATTCTAATAAGGATTTATTCTCTGGAACATAATTAAAATTAAATTGTAAGCACTTCTCTCCTTGTGTCACGTCCTTTAGAAGCCCAAATACAGAAACAGAAGAAGCTCCGAAAAGCTCTGAAAATAGCAGCGTTTGGACGGCATTTTAGCTTTCTCTGCTTTAACAATACAGCGCCTCTGGCAGTCTTCGCTGTGCAGAGTGTATGCGCATAACCTGAAGGGTTTATGATTTCATTAACCCGGATGTATTTTTTTGTAGTCCCCAAACTTCGTTCTCTGTAGGCTTTGCTAAGCTAACTCTGTAAAAGCCAATGTCTCCCTTTGCATTGAACTTTGAGCGTATTACATTCAGAGATGTTGTTTATGTTCACACATCTACATTACACATGAACTAAAGTTTAAAATATGATATTGTAGTGGATCACCCCTTTAAAGAATCTAAGGGGTTGCAATAATACTTGCCAGTAATACTGTAAATTTTTGTAACATTTTTTTACAGTGCACAAAATGTAACAATGATTTCAAAATTATTGTATTGTTGTAAAGTGTGTCATGTTGTCTTGTCTTTTATTTTGTAGTTTAGACTTGTCTTCCTGTTTCCATTTTTTTTTGTAGCAAAGTCCAACTGAATGTGAGCGTGAATACTGCGTGAACCCAAGTGCAGTTTATTAAAGTGACTTAAAAAGACAAATAACACGATCAAAACGGGTATGCATGACACAAACAAAAACAAAAAGACTCACCAACAGAAGGGGTACACCAACACTAGGAATCACATGACACAACCAATAAGATACTAAACACATGACTACAAAAAACAACGAAGAACAAGGCACATAACTAAAACAACCAATGAAAATATGACACAAGAACAAAGGAGCACATAGCGGGGGAAAAAAAAACAGGACACAGGAAGACAAGGCTAAACTACAAAATAAAATACAAGACAACATGACACACCTTACAATTGCCCACCTTTATTTTAAAAGTTCGACAACACTTTATTTTAATGTACAATTGACGCAATTAACAAACCATTAACTAAGACCTTCCGCTCAATAAACTACTAAATAGCTGCTTATTTATAGTTGGTAAGGTAGTAGTTGAGTTTAGGTATTAGGGATGTAAAATAAGATCAGAACAAAAGCAGCCATCACTAGCATAGGCTTAATAATAAACTGAGGCCGTACGCATTTCATACACGTCTCTTAAGTTTCGAGAAAAGGTGAAATTCTATATTGTCCAGCCTTTCTGGGTAACTGCTGTCTATGTTGCAAGTCCCATAAGTACACATTTTCACAATGTTTCTTGTTAATCTCAGATGTTACTTGACTAGCCTTGGTTAGTTGGACTGTTTGGCTTGTAGGACATTATGGCGGACAGTAACAGACAGGGGGCACAGATTATTGGCTTAATGATTGGCCGGTGTTCTGTTGATTTTTCCTGCCTTGTCAGATTGTCCTACCTCCCATTCAAAAGTAGATAGCACACTTTGATGACGCAATATGCTACCCATCACATTTTGCTACCAGTGTAAATTTTAAGGTGGAGTAGTTTGATATGAAGCAGTAATATCACCCTAACCTACCTAACACCTAACCCCAACCTCAAAACCATTCAAATACAGTGTTGGTAGCATAATCTGATGGGTAAGATAAAATGTCAGGACCTCGGATCACCTGTCAATCAAACTCTGGCTAAGAGTAAGTTAGAGAATATGAAGTCAAAGTCAGGGGTAAATCATATGTATTCTTTGGACTCCAGCAGTAAGTTTGTTGTGTTTTTTGGGACTCATAAAAGTGGTCCCATCACCTCATCCAAACAGCCGACGTTTAAGATTTACCTGCAGAAAGTGCTCAGAAAGAGCGAGGACATGAGGATCAGAGCGATATAGGCGGAGAAAGTAGTTCACATTCATTACAGGTCAGCGTTTTGCAACGAAGCGCAAAAGCACTTTAAGGCTCTTTCTTCTTTCAGTAGGAGTATTCACTCGCATGCTTGTGTCTTCTCCTCTTTACCTCTATCTCTTCCCCTCCTCTTTTCGTCCGCACGTCCATACTTCTCCTCGCCTTTTAAACTTTAATGCACGAATGTTCTCTTTTGATCATAGTTGTAAATGGTTTTCATTTTAATGTTTAAAACATTGTCTCTTTTATACCATTAGACTGAGGGGTGGAAGGGGGAAACCGTCGGTCATAAATCTTAGATGAGGTGCCTTCTCTAATGCCTGACTAAAAAATGATAGGTTATAAATTTGAGTGCATGTAAAATAGCACGTTTTCCTTTTTGGGAGGAGGAGAAAGCAGCCGAAGATTAAAATAATGCACGGTGGGAAAAACAGGTTGTCCCGAAGAGACGGACGGATGGCTAAAATAGTAAGATGGAGAAGATGTCTCTAATGGACACAAACATGCATAAATAACAACATGCATCAAAGCGCATCTAGGCTTTTAATAAACACTCAGATGGGCTAAATAAATATCTAAAAATTCCCCCGAATTCCCCCAGTCACGATAATGTGCCTTTGGGGCCTGCCTCACATTTCCAAGGACTTTCTTAAATGGACCCTAGAAAGTGGTTCTGCATTGAAGTGTGTTTTAATGCTCCATTAATTGTCTGTCTTAAACCTCTAGGATTTAAGCTGGACAGTAACTTTTTATGCTTGTTCAGCGACAAAGCTGCACAAGTCCTGTTTCGTCAGATAGGTATATTTATTTATTTTCAAAAGGTCATGTAGAGTGGATTCCAAGTCTGAAATTATGGAAAAACTATTTAAACTCGTGTAAACAAAGTGAAATAATAAAAATAATAAATAAATAATAATAATAATAATGGCAGCACGGCTCACAGCAAGAAGGCAGCACGCCTCACAGCAAGAAGGTCATTGGTTCGAGTCCCGGCTGGGCCAGTTGGCGTTTCTGTGTGGAGTTTGCATGTTCTCCCCATGTTTGTGTGGGTTTTCTCCGGGTGCTCCAGTTTCCTCCACAGTCCAAAGACATGCGCTATAAGTGAATTGAATAAACTAAATTGGCTGTATTGTATGAGTGCGTGTGTGAATGTGAGAGTGTATGGGTGTTTCTCAGTACTGGGTTGCAGGGTATCCGCTGTGTAAAACATATGCTGTAATAGTTGGCTGTTCATTCCGCTATAGCAACCCCTAATAAATAAGGGACTAAGCCGAAGGAAAATGAATGAATGAATGAATGAATGAATGAATGAATAATAATAAATACTTAAACTAAAAAAATAAGTAATTTTGTTACATTAAAAAACAAACAAACAAAACATAAAAACCTTTACTCATCTGGTTTCAAACTACTATGAGTTTCTTTTGAAGAATGTCAGTAGCTGATAGCCATTGACATCCATAAAAGAAGAAAAAAAGTCAATAGCGACCACTTGCCAACATTCTTCAAAATATCTTATTATGTGATGATAGAAATTTAAATGTCAGATTCAGGTTTGGAACAGGTGTAGGTTGATTAAATTTCATTTTTAGGTAAACTATCACTTTAACTAAAATAAAACAAACAAATGAATGAATGAATGAATGAATGAATGAATGAATGAATGAATGAATGAATGAATGAAATACATTTATTTAAAAACAACTTAAATAAAAAAATAAAATAAAAAGGCCAGCGCTGGCTCGTCAAGTTTCGCCTATGACCGTTTGTCAATACGCGTGGAATTGCGATCTTAAAATGGAGAAGCAGCACAAATTATAAAAACAGTGTTTGCGAGAACAAAAGCAAGTAAGTGGAAACATACAAGTGCGAGAAAGAGAGGATGATTACGTGTGTATGGTGAGACACAGGCTACATCACTCACAAGGGCTTTGGTGTTGCTCGTGCAGCTGCACTAAAAAAAATGATTCATTGGATTTACGAAAAAAATGTTAAGGTAAGTGGTTGAAAACTATTTATATAGGCTGAATTTAAACAAAAAAATTAAGTTGAACATTGTTTGTTTAAATTCAGCCCATATCAATTGATTGCAAGCACTTACCTTAAAAAAATTTAGTAAATCCAATGAACCATTTTTTCAGTGTGTGTTCACAATGTGTTTAAAATGCTTGCGGGCTCCCGTTTCCTTGCACGAAGCAATCATGTGTGGAAATGTAACTGGTGTATTCAGATCTCTTTGTATTAGAATTAATAAAAAGCGATCCTCATACACCCAAAGTCCTTCTGCTTTCAAGAACTTGATTATTGCTAAAAATTGACTTTTTGTAATTGGCATCAGTAGCCAAGTTTGCTTCAACCATTCATTGAACAGATTATTAATACACCTACCCAACCAAAGGACATTTCACTCAGCTCATACCAGAGCACAGAAAATATATTTTATTCAAGACCACTGAAGATCCATCCCAATAATAACACTGTTTTTTAACTAATATGGTTTAGGTATCATCCTTACAATAACATTGTAACCAGTTCACCAAAACAACTATGAACATACTCTATTTAATGAATAAATTAAGGGGGATAAATAGACTCTTACCTTGCAGATTCTGTAGGGGGAGTGCCATGATGCCACCAGCAGCAGCGGCTGCGACCAAGCCCTGTATGTTGGCAGCAGTGGGCAGAGAGAGGACCAGGCCCTGCTGCCCACCCAGATGCCCACCAGCGTTGAAAGGAATCAGAATGGGCTGGTTTAAACCCGGAGCTCCACCAGACATCACTCCACTAACTGCTGATGCCAGCTGCTGAGCAACCAGTAGAGACTGAAAAAGAGAACAAACAGGAACGTTAGCAGGAAGATTTGATATGTACTGAAGAATGGCAACAAAATGGCAACATTTTTTCTATTTATTATTATTTGAACATTTTTTGATATTTTTATTTCTATTTCATTTTTATCTGTAAAATTATCTCTCCTCAAGCATGAAATGCAAATGAACACTTTTCTTAAAGGGATAGTTTGCCAAAATGTTTAATAAAATTACATATTAATATATTAAACATTAATAGAATAAAATTGGGCGGTTCATTCCGCTGTGGCGACCCCAGATTAATAAAGGGACTAAGCCGAAAATAAAATAAATGAATGATAGAATAAAATTGGCCAAACATTTTGTCATCATTTACTCTTCCTCCACTTGTTTCAAATTTACCTGAGTTTTTTCCTTCTGTTGAAAACAAAGAAGAAAATATACTGAAGATGAGTTGGAGAGAAGCAGCCATTGACTTCCATAGTACTTATTTTTGTTCCTACTATGGATGTCAATGGCTGCTGGTTTCCAACATGCTTCAGAATACTTCCCTTTGTTTTAAACAGAAAAAAAAAGAAACATACAAGTTTCAAACCATTTAAGTGTGAGTAAATGATCACTAACTAATCACTAATTGTCATGGTCCTGACCTGACAATCTTGTCTGTCCAGTCAATGTTTAATGTTTCCCTGTTCGTCCTGTGCTTGTTTACATGGCTTTGCCTTAATTTGTGTTGGCCATGTGCGCCTCTTGTCTTTCCTCCTTGTTTTCAGTTCCCCCGCCCTCTTATTTAAACCTTGTTATCCTGATTGTTTTCACCTGTCTCTCATGAGCTTTGTTCTATATATTGTACTGCGTGGTCTTATTTCTTTGCTGGTTTGTTCCATGTGAGCGTGTCTTGTATCCTAGCCTTGTATCCTTACCGATTGTTTTGTCTTGCCTGTTCTCTTATCTACTTATTGTTTGTTCCTAGTGTTTACTTAATTTTGTGTTCTAATCTTTGTCTTGCTTTTATCCTTAGAACCACTTTTGTTCCATTTTTCTGTCAGTCCCAGTCTTGTATTAGTAGTTGATTATTAGTTGTCTTTTTAATTTCTCTCTTTAAGATTCTATTTTTTTTTTTTTTTTTTGATCTTATTGCCAAGTCAGTCTAGTTCTCTCCACTAGGATTTATATTTGATTTCATATTTTTCTTTTAGGTTTAGTTGCTAATTTTAGAATTTATTGCTGCCTGTTTGCTGTCCTGTCTTTTTGTCTTATACTTTTTCCAGTCCTATCCTTTGTCCTGACTTCCATGGCCTGCCAGTCTGGAGTTTACGTGGCTTGCTCCCAGTATCTAGCTCTGGTTTTGACCTGTTGCTCTTACTCCTGGCTGGCTGTTGATTCTGGTGCCATCTTGTCCCTACCACTGGCTTCCCTGTGTTATTGCCCCTACTGTTTGGACCTTGTCTGTCTACTTGTGCCCGATTCCGTCAATAAACACCTTTTGTTTTGTTCATTGCTGCAACTGGGTCTGATTTCTTGCAACCAACTGTGACAGTAATCCCCTTCAATGGGTTAATTTTCATGAAAATCCGATCATATTTGTTTTATATAATTTAAAATAAAATCTGATGATAATTCAATTTGAACAGAGTGCTTTAATTTTAGTTTTTAAAAGAGACTCGTGACTTTTAGAAAAGCCCTGTCATACTAAGAATGACGTTAAAGTGAAGTGAATCATCTCTGCAATCTAAAATCTTGATTAATTAATTTGTAGTGTTTTATAATCAACTGACTGCTATTTTATGTCATTTCTCACATAAACATTTCTTTTTTCCAAAAAAACACCTGAAAACTACAAATATTGTTATAACCATATCTCTATTTGATTTTGGCTTCATCTGTAGAAACATTTCTATGAAGTGTTTATGTACAAATGTTGAATGAGGAAGTATGCAAAACGTTATGATCAGAATACACATATCAGAAGAAGGTATGATCAGGTATGTTGTATGCAGTTACAATCTTATCAGATGGCTTTTTAGGGAGATTAATAGAAATGGTATTCAGTATAATTAAATATGAAGTAAATACAGAGTGAAGTGACACACCAACAATAACAAGAACATCTAGCACATCTATTTTCTCTTCCATACAAAACTAATTGGATTTCGGGGCAAGAGAGGGGGAAAAAAATCAACAATGGATAAAAAAAAAAAGTGTGTTGTCATGCAGTGATGAATCATGACTAGTGCGAATAGCTTCATTGGGATCTATTGTTTTGATTCAAGAGCACCATCCTGTCATATATTCCCATTGATTAATCAAACTCAGTGTTAAAGGGTAAAAGTTTACTTCAACGATGAAGTTGCACTCATGAGTTTGAAGTAAAAAGAGAGCAAATGTTGGGGGGGGGATAGCATGATCTATATTACTGTAGCTTTTTAAATGAAGCAAAAATACTTGATTCAAGTAACAGAAAAGCACAGGTTTACAGTCTTCCAGTCATGAATTGTTGTGTTCAGTAAAAATAAAAGTTGGAATTCGAAATTGTAAAGCAGAACAGTGAATTTAAATTAAACGAGTTCATTACAATCAAACAGTGTTGAAAAATGAATTGTACTTGACAGAAGTTGAAAACTCATATGTTTAGTGTATTAAGGTGTACTTCAATTTATAAGCAGAATAAAAGCTGATTTTGTAGTTTCCAGCATGCTTTGCATCAAACTCTGTAATGGAAATAAGTACACAAATTAAACTTCAGCATTGTTTTTCAGATAAACAAGAATGTTCACTTGGCATGTTTCTTAAATATCTGCAAACATATTATGGTATTTTTATGCTTTAGAAGAGTCAAAAACCTGTGTGCCACACCACTCGTCACACACATGTTGCTATGGTACAAAATAAAAATCTAAAGTTGTACGTAAACTTTAAAAAAAAGTAAGTTTACTAAAATGTTTTGAGGCAATAAGTTTCCACAAACGTTTTTAGTAATCTGATCTGATCTGATCGAGCTAATCCTCAAGTGTGCAACCTCCAGATTTGACCCAAAATAAATTAGTAACAGTAATGGTAATAGTAATAAAGCTAACACACGTTGACATGTTCATGACCCACTGCTGGGTCTGACAAATCAAATGCTTTTCCAGTGCATTTTTTTTTTAGCTAACCATTTTACACCTTTATACTGTCCAAAAAAAAAAAAACCTTTCTGTGATACAACTCCCAACTACCTTGCAGCCTGCTCCTCCTCCTTACAAGTCAGCAATTTCTCACTCTCTCTTCATCACACACACAAGCTACATTATAATCTTCCCCATTAGCATTTATAGCTGCTTTTTGGCTTGATCTTGTTCAGTCAGCTTTATCGCTGAGGGCTTTTCCATTCAAGTTACAGCACATTATATTGTTTATGAATTGTTTCCTCAATGCATTCTTGTACTGCCAACAGTCTGAGCTCTCAAACTCTTTAAGTGTATGGAAAATAGGGCGGAAATGGTGAACTGGAATGTTTAGAAGAAGCCCAAAAACATTTCTGGTTGAAGCGGTCTCATAATTTCTGGCTTGCTGCACTTTTCCTAATTTATGAATGCTGATAAAAAGGGAATGGAATAGCATGAAACAGAATTGCTACGAAAGATATGAGGTGCAATTATTCAAACATTAAATAATAAGCATTTTCAGGATGGAGGATTCTGGAGAAAATGTTGAAACTGAAAGCGGTTCACTGATGCGTTTGATTTCTGTGTGATAAGACAAGGCTTTACTCATTTCATTTAGAACAAACATCTTGAATCAAACGGTAATCAGCCTAAAACAACACTGTTTAATATTCTTATTCTTCAAACAAAAGGGATTTGTCAAACAGACGAAAACCCCTCTTATAGAACATACTGAGAAATGTCACTTGTCATTTCATTCACTCTAAACACTGACATAAAAAGAATGCACGAAAAAAATCAATTAACCACTCAAAGAATGACAACAAAGACTCATCTGACAGAGCTGTGTGACATATGCTTATTCTTGCTGTTTTAAGTGTGTGTCGGTTATTTGAAGCACAAAATCAAAGATTGTCTGCCAGCATCTTATCTCAGTCTCAAAGTGAATGCCACTGCCTGGTTTGACTCTGTGCCCACAAGATGCTTGAAGTCTTTACTTTCTGTCGGTTTAGAAATCTATATGTTTATATATTCTAGAGAGCTAAGGCAGCTCTAGTACATTATAGTGTAAAAGAGCTATATATTTTTTCCTTAAGTATTACTAATTACGTGGACAAGAGGGAGTGATAATTTAACATCGCAATTGTCATCATATAAAGAGCAAACAAAATGAAATTACATATTTACAACACTAATTTAAATACATTCCATTCAATTCATCTTTTTTTTATTGTGCTTTTACAATAAAGCAAGATAGATAAAAAAAGAGAGTTAAAGCCATGATATTTCAAATTGTGGAATGTTCCAGCAATTCAGGAAGGATTAACGTAGGATGCTGAGGTTGTTCTAGTTAAATTAAAACTGATTTAGTGCCGTTTAGTATAAATGTCAGTGACTACATTTACATGGACATCAGTAATCTAATTATTTGACTTAATATGAATAAGACAATAATATGATTAAGGTGTTTATATGAGTTGCTTTTTGAATGATCCTTTCATGTTCCCGTTTTACATGTTATTGTCACGGTTGTTTACTCACAAAGGCACGAAACACGGGAGTTATCAAACACGAAGATTTATTAACAAACACTCACTGGCAGATGGAGACACGGGAAGACGGAGACACAGGAACATGGACAACACACCATGGCAATACAATACTGGACAATGAAGGAGGCAGACTAAGGGGTAGATATACACACGGGATAATGACACACAGGTGAAAACAATCAATAGGAAAACGGCGGGAAAAAGAACAAAGGAGCACATGATGAAAACACAGAACAGACACCTGACATTACCCCCCCCCCCTTTGAAGGCGCGTCCTCGCGCCTTCAACATAACATAAAGGAGGGTGCGAGGGGAGGGGCCAGGGAGGAGTTTCAGGAGGGAGGAACCAGGAAGGGAGCTGGAGCAGGAAGACCCAGGACACAGCCAGAAGGACGGCCCAGGGCGGAGTCGAGGAAGGAAGGGACCATGGAAGGAGGAGTGGCTGCCGACTTCAGGGGGCCGACTGAGGGAGACGCCGCTGATGGCGGTGGAGCCCAAGGAGGAGACGGAGAGCCGTAGGGTGAAGGTGACGACGAGGTCCCGGAGGGCCGGGGTGGAGCAGACGGCTTACCCGAGCGAGGCGACGGCGGGGGTCCGGAAGCCCGCGGCGGAGCCAGAGCGACAGAGGACCAAGGCGTAGCTGGAGGGAAGGAGGAGCTCAACGCAGCTGGCAGGACGGAGCGATGAGGCGCAGCCAGAGGAGTGGAGTCCAGAGGTGTAGGAAGGGCGACGACTGACCAAGGCGGAGCCGGAGGAACGAGGGAGCCTGGTGAAGCTGGTGGACTGACGGTCCACGGCGGAGATGAGGGAGGAGGGAGCCAATGCGAAGCACAAGGGTCGAAGGGCCGAGGTGGAGTCCGTAGCTCGGAGGCTGGAGGAGCTGACGCTGGGCGTCACCCTCCAGAGGGCGATGCTGGCAGGCAGCACCTCAGAGCGAGCTCCACCTCTGGAGCTTGAGGGCGAGCTGGGGAGCTGGCTGACTGCAGCAGCGCTGGAGCTGGTAGACTGGCTGCAGTCATAGGTGTGAGTAGAGGTGAAGAGGGTGGGATGGGTGGGAAGTCACTCACGAGTCTGGAGCTTGGGGCATCGGGAAATTCAGGAACTAAAAAACTGTGTGGAAACAGTTGACGCGGAGATGCGTCTTTGCTGTCTGGAAACAGCGGAAGGGGCTTGACTTCGCTCCAGAAGTCGGTGAGCAACTTCCCAGTGTCCAGCGGTTGCACATCTGCAGAGGGGGGGTGGACGGAACTCTCGTATGAGCCGCTGAGGTCCACCAGGACTCCCCCTTTCGGCGATGTTGCCGGCTCACACACCTGGTCAGACGGTCTGTTGAGCTCCTCCATGGTGCAACTCCGCTCTGTCACTCTAGATGGCGATGGCTCGTACACCGCGGGTGGCTCTCCGTCTGCGGTGGGCTCTGGCAAACGCTCCCTGCAGGTGGGTGGTGTTTGGCTGGTCACTGGGTCGGGAGTGGCGCTGGCGAGCTCTTCTTCCTCACAGACGATGAATGTTGCTCCATTCCTCGCCAGAGTCCACTCCACATAGGCGGCGATGTTGCCCCGAGGACCATCTTCGGATGACCGTCTTGTATGGTCCTCGAGGCTGCTTTCCCCCTGCTCCAGCAGGAGGGGAAGAAATAAGGGGCTGTCGATGGGGTCCATGGGAACACGAGGGAGAGGAAAAGAAAACACTGGGGGAAAAAAGACTAAAAAGAAAAACGGGGGAAAGTACGCCGCAAACTGTTTGTGGTCCAGTATTCTGTCACGGTGCGCTCTGCACACAAAGGCACGAAACACGGGAGTTATCAAACACGAAGATTTATTAACAAACACTCACTGGCAGATGGAGACACGGGAAGACGGAGACACAGGAACATGGACAACACACCATGGCAATACAATACTGGACAATGAAGGAGGCAGACTAAGGGGTAGATATACACACGGGATAATGACACAGAGGTGAAAACAATCAATAGGAAAACGGCGGGAAACAGAACAAAGGAGCACATGATGAAAACACAGAACAGACACCTGACAGTTATAGTACATACAGTAGTTCGATTAACGTCATTACGTCACCATTCTACGCTAGTTCCTCTGGTTTGTGTTCAGCATGGCACTATATGTGATTCTGGGCATTTTGTTTTTAATTTTGCGACAAGTTCAACTGCAGTTAATTTCTCACACAATGCGTGCAAACAGACAACGGCAGATACAAATTCTCAAGCAACAGGCCAACTCTGTCATTTCAGTCACTTTTCATTCATGGCCCCACAACAAACTCTGAGGTTCTGGATGAGAGTTCGTAGTAAGGACTGGTGGGAGAATTCTCAGTCATCGTTTCCTGCTCGCACCAAAAATGTGCTCTCTTTCTAGAAGACATTTTCATTTGTTTATCGTCAAACGCCTGACAACTGCTGTGTGTTTACATGGTCACTGTTTACATGGTAGACCCAGAGTATTGTCTTAATTATATTTAAATCTGAGTATTGTTGTCCATGTAAAAGTACTCACTGTCACAAGGGGGGTGTGACCGAGAGCAGTGGGAATGAAGCGAGGCCAGTGGCGCGAGAGTTAATGAGCATTACCTGTTCGCACACCGGTCTCGAGTCTCACAGAGAAGCAGAAGCATAAAAGGAGGAGTGATGACAGAGGAAGGACCAGGCCTGGACACTTTCAGCTCTGTTGAGGTGGCAGCTGGCTGTGAGGGACTGTCGCCACCCGTTTGTTTTTGTTTATTGTCATTATTAAAATTATTTAAAGTTCATCAGATCACTGCCTCCTTCTTCCCGATGGCCAGGGAGCCATCGAACTACACTAACAGTCACTGTTGAAATACATGCTCCTAAACTTTTGTGAAACCGCAAAAAACAAAAAAACTTAATTCAACAAACATTTGACTGCAGTTTGTAGATAAAATAAACGCTACAGAGCAGTATGACACTAACAAATTTTCCTTTTCACACTAATGATATTTACAGGAGTATATTATAGATGCATAAATCATTATTTTGTGCAGTTCTTTGTACAACACCAAATGAATACCACAAAACACCTTAATGGTGTCTAAGATTTGTAACCAAATACGATTGCGTCACCTATCTATCTCCATATGATCAACTATTTACCCATGGTCAATTGTACTTGTAATCTGGTGAGTCTGGTGAAGCACGGTTCCACAAAAGAGATAAAAGAGATGTAAAATCAAGGTAAAACTATGTGCAATTTTCATTTATATTTGCTTTTTGAAAACACTATTGCTTGGGTTAAGCAAAGGGCTTATGTCAGTGGTTCACTGTAGGTTGCGCCCTCTAGAGATTTTTGTTATCTAAAATGTGCAACGAAACGTACCTGGAGCAACGTATTTTACATTTCTCAAAGATGAGCCTGGACTGATTTATGAAAAGAACAGTGATCAGTGTTCATCTTCAGTACAAATGTTTCTAAAATTAATGACAAGTAAAGTTGGTGGACATAGTGTATATTGTTTGGAATCTGTAAATCAATCCTTTTAAATGTTTCTAAAATAAGTGTATGTTCACCAAAGCTGTATTTCTTAAACAAAAACATTTATAATATTAAATAATACTTAAAGCCAGTATACTGGGAATATGAAGTATTATTACATATTACAAATAAGTGCTAGTTACAAATTTCCTTGTGATCATTTTAAAATGCTGATTTGGTAGCTTTTTCTAAATGGTCTTATTATTAGGCCTAACAATTATTATCAGTGTTGTGTGTTATAAAAAATCCATTGAAGCTGCTTGAATTTTTATTCCAGTGCAAATTTCAATCAACATTATTTGATAAACAGAAAGATTTATTTGAATCAAAAATATTTATTTACCACTATAAACTATTTTGATTCATTTAATTCATCCTTGCTGAATTGTACTAACCCCATATGTCACACACACATACATACAGTACACATAACAAAGAAAATAGTTTGATGGTCTTGATGGTGCTCCAATCTATAAACGAAGCAACCCACATTGCTTTATTTTTCAACAAGACCATAATTGTACCTTTTAATAATGCAGCCATTTTAATGTTGCATTATTTGAATTCTTTAAAAAAAAGATAAAATTGGTGTATAGCATTGGGTTTGGTTCAAATCAACGTTTAATGGCCCTTTGAGAACTTCAGCCATTGTACAGAGGAAATGATTTAAAGGGCACTTGACCTGAACAACAGAGCTGAAGAGTCTCCATCAGTCTGAAGATGACTAAAACAAGATGAATAACTAAAAGCTTAAGAAAAACTAACCATTTGGTGTGTTGCAGGTTAACCTGAGTATTGTTACGTGTATAAAATCTGAATATGTTAATTTGAGGGGCCTTAAAAAGATTTTAGTAAAAATATATATATTCTTTATATTACTTTTATTTTGTATAAAGTGCAATTTTACCTTTGAGTTTTAGCCACATTTATAGTACAATGGAATTATTCAGATATATATCATTGAGATGTTATTATAAACATATACTATCATTTATTTGGCTCTTTATTTGATGATAATGTAATTAGCACGTACTGCCCCTGTCCGCATAACATCATGTAGATCTTATTATTATACTAAAATTTCTTTTTTACATATAATTTTTACAACATTGTCACACATCTAAAAAAGTTTCTTATATTTATGGTTTAATTAGATGTATTTATATTAAATTTGTCATCCTCAATTAAAATACTGTTTAAAAATAAGACAAAAAAATGGTGGAACACCAGTGGAACATTTTCATAGACTTCCACGAACAATTGACTTTATGCATTTCCAGTAACACCTGCATACAAGGAATCACTGTAATTTTTTTTACTTTCTTTTGCCAAGGAATAAATCTATTGTGTTGTGACCAGCAGAACGTCTGTGGCAGAAATCAAGGAAGGGACGCATACTCTTTGACTCAGCATGAAAAGCGCTTCTTCTCTTATTCTTTTTTCTTGTTAGATCCACTAATGGCTCACACCGTTTTCCCATCAGCCCTCACTCTAAGCGACAAGGCAGCTGACAAACTGATCTGAACCCCAGCGTGTCTGTGAAATGGGATCCCCCAGGATCAAAACACACTTTAAAATGGCTGAACAACTCTTCACTCAAAATACCCTTGGGATGTTTAAGTCACGCTACCACCTCGCTGCTCCTAAATGTCCATTTACATACACAAGATACACTGTTCAAAGATACAGTGGCATAATAGTGATAAATAACTTACCATTTTGCAAGATTGTTGGGGGAGATTTTGTTTTTCTACTGTGCATGTGCACTCTGAATCAAATATAAGTTATATATACAGGTGTCTGTAGTAGAAAACCTTTCTTGTTTCTTCTTTTTTGCAATTCTTTTGCTACTACAAACTTTTTTTCTACATACCCTCAGGCTGCCAAACACCTCTCTATATGTAGAAAAGGGTTTTCCCTAAATTTACCAGGTTTTTGCAGGTTTCAAGTCACATTTTTAAGACCTTTTTAAGACCATAACGAATGAAATTTCTGACTTTAACAGAGCTAAATGGAAAATATACACTTATCTTCAACATGACATTTCTTAAATAAATGACAAGTTTAACACTGTTAAAAGTATCATTATTATGAAGAAAATTACATTCTGTGTGAATAATCAAAAATACATATTTGTTGACGTTTGGTCCAAATTAACTGAATATAGAACTCCAATTCAACCGAATGTGTTTCAACTATAAAACCTTTAGTTTCATGCCTATTTATAAATCTTATGTCCGCTCCACCTTTCTTCTGTAAATAGATTTTGTATAAATGTAAGTTGTATTGCCCTGTTATTATCATGAGGAATTGTGTAATTGTTTTTGTTTTCTTGATTAGGACATTCAATTTGGAGAATTTGCTGTAAAAATATCTAACAGCTGTTGTGAATTGTATCTCTTTGCAATAAAAACCTATTGGGTACCTTTATGTGGACATAGGAAAATTAAGACCTGTTTGAAATCATTTAAGACCTACAACACAATATTTCAGCGAATTTAAGACTTTTTAAGGCCTAAAGTTGTGTTTTGGAAAAAATTTAAGACGTTTTAAGACTTTTTAAGACCCTGCAGACACCCTGATTTACAGTCATTTTAAAATCATTAAATTGTATCACCCAATTTTCCATTAAATTATTGTTTATGGTTAAGGCAACCATTTTGTTTACATAATACTGATTAGTGATACATACATAATACATAATACATACATAATACATAATAGTGACATTTTTTTTTGTGAACGCTTTTAAACTTGCTTTTTTTTTTGTGAATGCTTTTAAAATAATTCCTTCTAATGTTTGATGGTTACTTTGTGAGCTAAATAATGTCACCAT
>CAIGQV010019124.1:2114369-2177903 GCA_903798115.1 Danio jaintianensis | reverse complement strand
TATATATATATATATATATACATACAATAATTTACAAGACAAATCCAAACAATATATAATTTCAAACTACTAAAATGTCAAAAAAGGTTAATCTGTTACACTTTTCCACATCAAAAGTAGTTGGAGCACACACCAAAGTGACTTAAACCATAAATTAATGGAAAAAACACCAATAGAACTATTAATTGGCTTGAAAAGGGTGAATAGTGACAGTGAAGATGACAGTGTCACATGGTTCTGTGTTATTCAATAGGGACGCACCAAATTTTTGGCCGCTGAAAATCATCGACTGGAAATGGTGTTTTTGGTCAAAAGACAAAAACATGAGTCCAAAAAAATTAGCTTTAAAAAAAGAGCAGAAAAAAGCTGAAAAAAGGCTATGCTACACAGATTAAAGAGCAAGAGCATCGGAGCACACCGTCAACTAGCTTGCGTGCTCACTGTGGTCAAAGTTCAAAACAGCTCAGTATTCTGCTCTGTGAATATTCTGCTCATGTTCAGGTATACTTAGCTATGTATGAACCGCACATGCTCACCAAAAAAGCTAAATCCACTCAAATAACATACCAACAAGACATCCAGCTGCTTACAAAGGTGCTACTGTGCTGTAAAGTGCATTCACTGTCACTTTACTGTCAATAATTTGTTGTTATTTTAATGTCTTGTGTGTTTTTTTTTTTAAATCAGTATAGTTTTAAAGATAAGTAAAAGTCTGAAAAAGTCTGACTAATTTAATAATTACCCCCCAATTATGATTTCTTTTTTTCTGCGTCTGCGTGTGTCAATACGTGCATTCGCATCTAATAGCTTTGCATGCATGCTCTCAAAATAACTCGGTGAAAGTTCTAATGAGCAGGTTGAAACAACCGTTTTAGTCAGCGATAAAACTCCCAAGCAGCAGCAGAAGATGATTTTAATGTCAACACGGATAAAAAAAAGAAGATGTGAGTTGGCTGATACAGTATATTAGCATCGTATAATACTATTTTCTGTCAGACCGAATATGTCTACACCTGTTGATGTTTGTCTAATGTTTAGGACTTTGTGCTACACAAAACATTTGCACCAGAAATGTAAATATTTTTATTTTTATTTTACAGTTAATAAAATAATGATAAACATTTTCACATAATTTAATCTTGCTGATGTCTATCTGCAATTTCAATCAGCACACACAGTTCATTAAGGTTTATTTTCTTTCTTTATTTTACATTTTTAGGTTAGTTTGAAATTAAATGTGTTTAATTAAATCTATTTTTTTCTTGTATTTTGATGTTTTGTGTCTCCCCTGATTTTGTGTTTTGTGTCTCACAGACCTTTCAAACCAAAGTTACACCATTGCTTTACAAAATAAGAAATAATTATTACAAAGTAGTTTTGGTTTTGGTTTTCAGCCAAGTGCATACAGATTTTCTGTTTCAGCCTAGAATTTTCATTTCGGTGCATCCTTAATATTCAATAAACAAAATGATTACTATATTAATATACCATAATATAAATGCAACATATTGTAAACAATCTGATTGGCGCCAACCTGATTTCACCAAGTAGGACATGTTCCTTGATTAACATCTACGTTGATCGGTTTGGTTTATGCACTTCTACATGATTGTTATCCAGCTATTATTTCTCTCTGATTTTGGGAATAATTTACAGTTATGGTTGGGTTTAGGGGTAGGGAATAGGTGTGGATTACATTTTCGAACAAAAATGATGTTCCAGGATCAACATAGATGTTAATCCAGGATCGCATCGTACTTGACAAAATCATGATGTGCAGTATAACTGGATATCCATTCAGTAAATCCAGAGCAGAACTCGGGCTTACCGATCATGGGATTCAATTGGATTGTGAAAGAGTGTGATTGGAGGCCTTGATGACATCAGTCAAAAAGAGGGTTTTGTGGAGCAGGTCATTACAGTTTGAAGAATTTTACACAACAAGATGACAAATGCGTATGAAGAATGGTAATGGGTCAATTTTTACTCATCCGAGGCCAGATAAAAAGTTATTAAAAAGACTAATTTGAACAGAACCAATACTGAATACACAAGCCCACAAGAAGCCATAAACAACACACTGCACCTTCTTGATCTGGCTTTTGGGATTAAATTACCCTTTTCTTTTTCCCAAACACCCCCATCCCATCCCTCTTTCTAATAAGAAGAACGGAGGGAGCGGCCCAGCGGAGGAAGCGCTGAAAGATTACTGGTAATCAGACTGATAGCAGTGTGCGCGGATGAAGCCAGAGGAACAGGAAAGCAGTGGGACCCATGTAGGGCTAACTGCCCTCTTACTGATCCAGTTCCGTAATGGCAGTGCACACAATATCCGTCTCTAGAGTGAGAATCCATCAAAACATATTGATCCAGAAACAAGGGAATTGGCCATGGCACAGGGAGAGAAAGCAGTGTGGCTGAAAAGTGTTTGTTTCTGTGGGACTGTCCTGACAGGGTTCATCTATTAAGGCAGAGCTCAGGGGAACGAGAAGACAAGAAGCCTGGACATCACTGCAGCGTGTTGAGCTGGATATGGCAACAGACAATGATCATTCTCCATCTTTTGAAAGAGCTTGTTTGTTCTACTTGTCCCTAAAAAAGACCACAGTTGATTTGCTGTTTGCGTGTGTGTGTGTATTTGTTTTCGCATTTGAGGGCGGGGGTGACACTTTGGTTAGGGGTGTGGAGTTAGACAGTGTTCTTCTCAAAAGTCTGATTATTTATTTATTTATTTATTTATTTCCCCACACTCTCCTGCTTGTTATTAATGGTGGACGTTACCCGCAGTTAAATTTGGACAATGCTGACTGGAGAGAACGAAGGTACACTCACTCACATCAGATTGGTAAACTCAAGTTAGTAAACCTAATTGCCTATAAATTAATAAAATAATAAATTAATAAATTAATTAATTCACTTTTAAAATCCTACATTAATTTACCCAGTCAAGTCTTTATTATGGGTGTCACGATGGCGCAGTGGGTAGCACGATCGCCTCACAGCAAGAAGGTCGCTGGTTCGAACCTCGGCTGGGTCAGTTGGCATTTCTGTGTGGAGTTTGCATGTTCTCCTCGTGTTTGCGTGGGTTTCCTCCGGGTGCTCCGGTTTCCCCCACAAGTCCAAAGACATGCGTTATAGGTGAATTGGGTAAGCTAAAATTGTCCGTAGTGTATGTGTGTGAATGACACACATTTCCCAGTGATGGGTTGCAGCTGGAAGGGCATTTGCTGCATAAAACATATGCTGGATAAGTTGGCAGTTCATTCCAGACCCCAGATTAATAAAGGCTTAATAAAGGGACTAAGATAAAAAGAAAATGAATGAATGAAGTCTTTATTATCAAGATACATTGATATGGGTTATATCTGTTGCTTCTGTAAAGTGGATAAAGAGAGACTCTTTTATTTATTTTTTGAATGTAAAGTAATTTTTTGGAGCGATATAGCAAAATATGTCTTTATTATGACAAAGTTTAATTATTGTTTTACAACGAAAGATATTATTTTTATTATGAAAGCAAATCCAATAAAGATCTTGATTTTGTTGTTAAGCTTTGTATTCTAGTGGCATAATTTTAAACATGTCTGCTAAGTCATCTCCGATGTTAACAGTTATTGATTTTGATTTCTTTGTTTCTTCTGTGAAACTGTTGAAAAGCAAAATATCTGAAATATGTCTTAAATATTATTGTAAAAAATGATTCCCCTGATAATTTATAAAATCACTGGATATACAGACACAAAACGCTATGATCTGATGACTGTATTTAGTTGTTTTGTTTTTTTTATATAGTATGTTCTTGTTGGTTTCTGAAATAAAGGTTAATAAACCTGTCACACAAAGAGGACATTCATGCATTTGCTTTTGGATGCAGTATAAATGTTTCTATATTTATATCGCACTCATATCACAGCCTTTGCAACTGTTTAATTTATTTTATTTTTTATTTGCACCCCTGAAGCTGTTTAAAATTAAAGTTCCACTTTTGAAACTTCTGAAAAGACCAAATAATAATTACCAAATAATTCATTCATTCATTTTCTTTTTGGCTTAGTCCCTTTATTAATCTGGGGTCGCCACAGCGGAATGAACCGCCAACTTATCCAGCATATGTTTCACGCAGCGGATGCCCTTCCAGCTGCAACCCATCACTGGGAAACAACCATACACACTCATTCACACACACACATACACTACGGTCAATTTTAGCTTACCCAATTCACCTATACCGCATGTCTTTGAACTTGTGGGGGAAACCGGAGCACCCGGAGGAAACCCACATGAACACGGGGAGAACATGCAAACTCCACACCGAAATGCCAACTGACCAGCGACCTTCTTGCTGTGGGGAGACAGCGCTACACACTGCGCCACCACGTCGTCAATTACCAAATAATAATAAAAAATATATTAGCTGATATATCAGCTAGGGCTGGGTGGTATGTTGGTATATATCATTACTGCAGCATGAATTGTCAACCATAATAGATTTTTGTATTTTGTGTATACCGCAACATGTAAATAAGTGGGCATGGCTTACTCACATGCAGTGTGGGCGTGTGTGTGTGTGTCCCTGAGCAAGATGCTGCTCATGAAAATGATAGGAGCATTCATAGTATGATCATGTCAGTAATCAGGTGAAATTTTACCTGTGATTTAGATTCGCTGTTTTGGGATTACCGACTTGATTGGGATCACAATTGGGATCATAACTCATAAGTTTGATTCTAATTTATTGTGAGAAGCTAACACTTATTATGCCCCTTTTTACAAAATGTAAAATAAGTCACTGGTGTCCCTAGAGTGTGTATGTGAAGTTTCAGCTCAAAATACTACACAAATAATGTTTTAAACTTTTTGAAACTGTCCCTTTTAGGTTTTGATCCTAATTGTGCAATTTTGGTGACTGTCGCTTTAAATTCAAATGAGATTGAGCTCCCAGTCCTCTTTTCAAAAGAGGGCGAAGCTATAAATACCTATGTGTCAGCATAGTGGCAGATTCAAAAACAAGACTAACGTTCTATGCTAATGAGGGAGTTATCGTCACTAGTGGGCGGGGCTTTCCCCCTCTGATGACATGTACAAAGGTGGAATGTCAATCAAATCACTTCTGCATATTGTTTTTATGAAGTGTGATTATAATAAATAAAATGAATACATTTTTACCATTCACAGACTGTTGAACTGTGTTTAAACCCCTTATAATGGTGATTTTTGCATAATAGATCCCCTTTAAGTTTTTTATTATAACCATTTTTGTTAATTTTTTGGAATAACAACCTATTTAAATGACTATATTGTAAAAATTGATCACTACTGTTAAATAAAATGATTGACACCCTGAAATAGAATGTTGGTTCTATTTTGGTCCACCCCTAAAATCAGCCTTACCAATATCAGCTCCTCTAATGTCACAGTTTTACGTATTCTTACCTGTGGTCCTACAGGGTACGTGGGGTGAGACTGGCCCATATGACCGTGTTCTGTGGGACTGCTGCTGGCATCAGACTGAACTGAACCAACTCTACCACCTTAAGAGAGACAGAAAGAGAGAGCAAAACACTTATTTGTCCAATCTTAAAGAATAAAATCCTTTTACAGAAAATTCCTCCATTTTCCTTTCCCATAACTACATACACAAACACTCAGAGGCATTTTCATGCTGTGACGGCAGTGAGCCCTCAGTAGGGTGCTCTGTAACTGCTGCAGTAAAGCAATTTACCAATAAATAAGTCTGTACACCGTGTGTTTCCTGCTAAACACATCAGCACTGTTACATACGCATCACAGCATTCCCTTAATTCAGCAGCTCAAAGCACACATCACATTTTACATGACCGATCTGTCAACACACACACTCACACGCGCACACGCACACACACGCACACACACAGTACACTCAAAAAATAACTTTTGCTGCTTGTTTAAATTACATATTTTAAAACATTGAAACAACACATTTCTTAAGGTTTTTTGGCACAACTTAATTGTTTTGTGTTCAATCCAGTTAAATTAAAAAAACTTGAGTGAACCTAATCGATTTGTGTTGGGAAAAGATGAAGGAATCGTGTGGATCCTAATGTTTTTTACAGTGTACTGACATGAGACATTTTACTTCACCACAGATATTAAGACCAGTGCAGTGTTTATGTAAGGAAATTTAAAAAGTGTTCTTCTTTCTTTTTCTGCAGGCTACACTAATATAACACTAATTTAAATGTTTCTTAAAGAGACAATTACCAAAAAAAAAAGTAAGTTCTGTCATTATTTACTCACTCTCCCCTTGTTCCAAATTCTTATATAAATTTATTAGATTTTTTTTTATACATACAATGGCTTATTAAAAAAAACTGGATGTTCTGATCCTCTTTCAGCAGTATGAAAGTTAACATTAGGCTTGTATCAGACAGAGTTAAAAGTCCATCACACTGACTTGAATGCGACAAAATGTTTTACTATGTATCATTAACTCACAAAAATGTCATTAAAGCCTGTTTAAACGGTCAAAAAATATATCAGACAAGGTCTTGGCTGGTTGAGTCTATTGAAAGGAGCATCTACTATAGCAAAGTCTGTTTTTTTGTGGCACACTGCATTTGGTTCACGGTCAGGGACAGATTAACCTTCTGCTTTTATTATTTTTACTGATATACAGAACTCATTTTTTTCTTCCTTTCAACAACTGCACTACATATAAAAGAAGATTAAAACACTAACAAAACTAGCTTGCTATCCACCTTCGTACTGTATTTTGCCCCAAGATGCTTTGTGAAAATTACAGAAGAAACTTATCAATTTACAAAAAACTGAGTACAGTGAGGGGATTTATTCTTCTCAAAGTTCATTAAATATAAAAAGGAAACTTGTTAGAATCAACAAATTAGCAGACCTCACCGAGAAAAAAAAAAAAAAGATCTGTGATGAAGGTGATACTGTAGAAAACAAATGTAACTTTGACAGGCAAGTATAAAAACAGAATCTATATGCAAGCTAGCAGAAATTAAACTTTTTAGTATATACAGTACATTCATACTAATAAATATTGAGTTATTATGATTGTGTATCAAATATTGAAGTCTTTTTATTCAGTGAGGTATAATAACCAAAACAAGCCTTTCAACATGTTGAATATCACTTGACTGTAGGGAATACAAAGATAAATTAAAACTCCAGGAGGAGTTTGTTAAGATACAAGGCCTGAAAAAGGCAAAAACTGCAAGAATAACCGACTTCCAGTTGGGTTTTAGATTTCACCCAGGATACTTTTTTGTAGGTATTGGGACGTTCCATGTGTCAGTCAATTTTTGTTTGTGTATGTCAATCGATCGAGGGGCACTTTGTTGAAAGAGTATAGGTGGCGCTGTCTAGCCATTTGCCACACCTGAGATCTAAAACCAATATGCGATATACATTTACAGATACACTATTCTATCCAATAGAGATATACACTTCTGGAGTGCATGTAAAGTTTTGTCAGTTATTGAGCATTTTTAGTCATGTTTAATTATACCAATAAACAGAACAATTTCAATATAGAGCTCATACCACCAGAGCCAGGCCCTAATAATCTGGAGAAACAAAACAGAGATGCTTGTGATTGTAATGTTGCATTAAGAAAACAAAATGTAATGTTTTTTCCATGACAGATCAAAATAAAGCACAAAGCCAAACATACTTCTTACTCAGTTTTCACTATATACAGTTGAAGACAAAATTGTTAGGAATTTTAATAAATTTTAAAATATTTCGCAAGTGTTGCTTAATGGAGAGATTTTTTTCAACACATTTTAAACAATAGTTTTAATAACTAATTTACAATAACAAATTTATTTTGTAATGATGACAGTACATAATATTTTACTAGTTATTTTACAAGATAAGGAACAGTTCCTAGAGGGCCGCAGCTCTGCACAGTTTAGTTCCAACTCTAATTAAACACACCTGATCAAACTAATTAAGTCCTTCAGTTCTGTTTGAAACCTACAGGTAAGTGTGTTGAAGATGGGTTGGAACTAAACAGTGCAGAGCTGCGGCCCTCCAGGAACTGGATTTAAAACCTGCGGTTTAAAGGCTTAACCAGGTTATTAGGTTAATAAGTTAGGTTAATTAGGCAAGCTATTGGATAACAGTAGATTGTTTTGTAGCCAATCAAAAAATAATCATTTGAAAGGGGGCTAATAATATTGAACTTAATATATAGTTAAATGTTTTTAACTCCTTTTTATTCCAGCCAAACTAAAATAAAAAATACAGAAATATAATCAGAAGTACTGTGAAATCTTCCTTGCTCCATTAAACAGCACTTTAAAAATTTCACAGGAGGGCTAATAATTTTCCCTTCAACTGTATATAGATACAGGTGCTGGACATATAATTCATTATTCACCGCGGACTGGTCAACACTTGACAACTTTACCGCGGACCGGTGGGGTGGTTGGGGGGGTTCGTAGGTTGCTAGGCGACCATCACCCGTTTTCTCAGAGGATGACAAGCTGACAAAACATTGCTGTCACTCTGATACAAGTTTTATTTATGGAGAAAATTACAAAGCACTGCAGTGTTTGGGTGTTCTGTCACGTGACTCTCGGTGCGCTCGCGGGATTCATTCAACTGGGTGCATCTGGAAGGCATGATATGCGAAAAGACGTGATATGCAAATTGCCCCTAAAAGGCCGGCGTCATTTGCGATCTCCAGCAGTTGATCTTCTTGCACAGACATGGTGGATTCACCTGATTTGACAAATGGGTTGTGAATCCATTCCTTGGCAGTTCGCGGGTCCTTCCCTGGGCCTTTTCCCCTTAGCAAAGAAACTTTCCAAAGATGTCTGTTTCATACTCATTTTGCTGCTTGTGGGTTAGATTTGGGCACTCGAGTGACCGAGATGTAAGTGAGAGAATACGGTCATTTTTCAAAATAAAAGATTTTTCAAAATAAAAGATCATTCAGACTCAGATAATAAATAAAACAGAAATACTCAATGATTTCTTGTGCAGCCCGGTACCAATTGATCCACGGATTGGTTGAGGACCACTGGCCTACAGAACTAGACCGAGGCTGCGTCCGAAATCGCATACTTCCATACTATATAGTATGCTAAAAACAGTATAGGAGCCGAGTAGTATGTCAGAATTCATAGAATTCGAAAAACAGTATGCAAGAAGTACCCGAAGTAGACTCTGAAGTGTGCATCCGATGCGTGAGAATTCATGAATGGGAGTGAAGCAACGCAACTGACGCGGGTAGGTCACGTGATTATGACAAAATGGCGGATGTAATACAGCCGAGTGTCATTCATACTACTCACATTCATACTGTATAGAAAGTACTTTTCTAATGGTCGAGCAGTACATTTAAATTCAAATGCAGTACCTACTTAGTAGTAGGCGATTTCGGACGCAGCCTGAGAGACCATTTAAAGGCCTTTGCAGGTGTTTTGAGTTAATTAGTTGATTAGAGTGTTGCACCAGGTGTCTTTAATAATGAACCTTGTCACAATATTCAAATTTTCGGAGATATCGGATTTGGGGTTTTCATTAGTTGTCATCAAAATCATCAAAATTAAAAGAAATAAACACTTGAAATATATCAATTGGTATGGAATGAATACAAGTTTCACTTCTTGAATGGAATTAGCTTTTTGAAGATATTCTAATTATATGACCAGCACCTGTATATGTATATGTACTGCCCAAACCAGAAGTGCAACTCATAAACTGTTGTAAAAAGAGAGATAATTCATGTCATTACTACATTTTTAACAGGTAGAGACTCTGTTTGTGCTACTTCCACAATGTTCTTGTACATTTAATAACTAGGAACAGGAGGGTAGTGATGACCACCGAAAAAAAAAAAACCAACTGATTTGAAATGGTTCTTCACTGGCATAGGCTTCTCTGAGTATCGCCATGGTAACTTATCCTCATTATTCCAGAGATCACTGGAGGGTAAAGACCTGTCTCTCTGGTCCTAATCTTCCACACACACACACACACACTGATCAAACCTAATAAAAGAGTTTGTAATCAAGCTAGCCTGCACACTTTTGAAGCGCATCTGATGACGACAGCTCACCTGAGGAACACTCAAACCCACCAATGTTTGCTTAGCGTTCAGCCATTCTGATGTGTGTTTTAAACACCACAAGTGGTGTGATTAGTTAGTTCTGGTTTCCTCCCAATGCCTGCGCAAACATATATCTTGCCTGAGAGGGAAAACTGAGCCAGAGAAGTAAAGTCAATAATGAATGTGTCATAACTCAGAAATGAAATTATGGAGTTTACAGTGTTTCTAAGACTGTAACAGTGTTCTTGTGATGGATTGTGATTCTTGTGTTTGAACATTAAGGATTAAATACAGTAGTTATGGCTGTAATCACTTCAATAAACTTCAAAATGCAAAAAATAAAACGTTGAATGAATGGATGAATGAATGAATATGTCAGTTGTTCGTATATTTTTTTCATGTAGTTTAGAGTGTTTCTAAAGACTGTAGCAGTGGTCTTGTGATGGATTGTGCTTCTTGTGTTTGAACATTAAGGATTAAATACTTTAGTTATTGCTTAAAACACTTCAATAAAATTAAAAAACATAGTTTGAATGATTGAATGAATCATTGAATCATTGATGTTTCATTGAATGAATGAATGAATGAATGAATGAATTAATTAATTAATTAATTAATTAATTAATTAATGTGTCATAACTCAGAAATGAAATCATGGCGTTTCGAGTGTTTCTAACGACTGTAACGGTGTTCTTGTGATGGATTGTGAACCTTGTGTTTGAACATTAAGGATTAAATACTTTAGTTATGGCTGTAATCACTTTAATAAACTTCAAAATAAAAAATAAAACATTTGAATGAATGAATGAAGATTTCATTTGTTTGTATATTTTTTATGTAGATTGGAGTGTTTCTAAGACTGTAACAGTGTTCTTGTGATGGGTTGTGCTTCTTGCGTTTGAACATTAAGGATTAAATACTTTAGTTATGGCTGTAATCACTTTAATAAAATTCAAAATGCAAAAAATAAAATGTTTAATGGATGAATGAATGAATGAATATTTCATTTGTTCGTATATTGTTTCCTGTAGATTAGAGTGTTTCTAAAAACTGTAACTGTTCTTGTGATGGGTTGTGCTTCTTGTGTTTGAACATTAAGAATTAAATACATTAATTATGGCTTAAATCACTTAAATAAACTTTTACAAAATAGTTTGAATGATTTATTGATGTTTCAATGAATGAATTATTGAATAATATTTCAGTTGTTCATATATATTTTTTGTTTTTGTTGTGTATTTACATGTACTGTACCATTACCATATTTGTAAAAGAAGTCTCTAATGTTCACACTTACGCTATTATTAAACACACACACACACATTGTTTTTTTTTCTATTCCTAAAGATGCTTTGTGACTACACTTATATTTTAATGAATATAACTATTAAATAAAACAGTTAAGTTTGAATTCACCACAATATTTTGTCTGTATTCACTGAGAAATGGATAAAATGTACATTTTCAAAGGGGTGTACTTATTTACGCCATATTATTATTTTTTATTACTCCATTACTCTATTCTTCAGTGTCACATTCTACCTCTTAAAAATAACATGTACTTTTAGAATGAACATGAACTAAAGGGTTAGTTACCACATCATTTTTATTTCATTGTTATAAATGTCTTCACTGTCATTTTCTGATCAATTGAACAAGTCCTTACTGAATAAAAAAGTTCAATACATCATATATTTAAACAAAGCAGTTTATGAATTTGGAGGTACTGCATTATCTGTTCTGCATAATGAGCATCAAATCACAGATTAATAAAGCCCAAATATGACACAAACAAAGTTGTGCATTATTACAACTGTTTTTGTAATTGTGGAACGATCACATATTATCACAGCGCTCTTTTGTCCCCGTATTTGATGTTCCAGATGAGCGACAGCACTAATGATGCAGCGCTGACGCGTTCATCTCAAAGTTTGGCAAATGACAAAGATCAGAAGAAAACCTCCTTTGTCAGGCTCCATTATCATATGTTCACGAGCTCAATATCAAAAATGAAAAACAAAGCTGATTCCACGTCTAATCAAAGGAGTCGCTCCGCTGCATAATTGATGAGGAGCATCGCATTGACAGAGCATATGACAATATCATATATAAATAATGCTGCCGTTGCGCATTGATGCTTTTGGTGTAACTTGACGAGTTGTGAATAATATATCACGTCTATAAGTAAAGCAGCAAAGCGTGGCCTATTGAACCACCATCTCTCTTTAGTTGAGTGGGGAACGCTTGATCCCTTTGCAAATAATAGTAAAGTTAACACATTTTAGTTGAATGAGGAGGTGAAAAAGGGGGATCAATAATGAATAAACGTCATCTCAAGGGGCTTACGATGGTTTTTTTTCACCCTCCTTGCAACAAAATTAAAAAGCCAAAAGAGGAGTGCCTTTGCGTTTGGGGATTATCAACAGAGATTCACTCCCATTACCCAATCCCATTGTTCTTACGACCCGTTTATTAAAACACCCTGCGCTTAAGTGGATTACCCTTCAAGTGCCAAGGATACCTTGCATCTCCTTAAAGGAACACTCCACTTTAAAACAAAAATAGGCTCATTTGACAACTCCCCCAGAGAAAAAACTGTTCATTTTTGTATCCATTCAGCTGATCTCCGGGTCTGGCGAGAGTACTTTTAGCTTAGCTTAGCATAGATCATTGAATCGGATTAGACCATTAGCATCTTTCTTGAAAAAAAGAGTTTTGATTATTTTCCTATTTATAGCTTGATGCTTCAGTAGTTACTTAGGCTGACAAAAATTAAAACTTGCTATTTTCTAGGCCGATACGTCTAGGAACTATACTCTCATTCCAGCGTAATAATCAGGGAACTTGACATAATCTTGTGGTGCAATTACAGGGCTTGGTGCTGGGGACTATTTCTAGAATTAGAATATAGTTCCTAGTCATATTGACCTAAAAATAGCAACTTTTAGTTTCCTTCTGTCTTAGTACATGATGTGACTACAGAAGAGTCAAGTTTTAAATAGAAAAATTATCGAAACTATTTGCTCATTTTTGAGCGAAATGCTAATGGTCTAATCCGATTCAATAATCTATGCTAAGCTAAGCTAAAAGCGCTCCTGCAGAACAGATATCGGCTGAATGGATTCAAAAATGGTAAAGCTCAACTGTTTAATAGGGGACTCTAGAATGAACACTATAGAACTCTAAAATGAGCTTTTTTTTTTTTTTTTAAAAAGCAGATTGTTCCTTTAAAGTCAAGGAGAAATTTTTCCTAGGATGCATCCCTTCCCTCAACCAAACTAAACGGCATGTACTAGCAGCCGAACTGCTAGTACTAGTTATTGCTTGGGTTTAAAGGCCTGAGGGTGTTTCGATAAACTCACAGACAGCGAGTCTAAATGAATACGTACACTTGCTTCTCAAGGTTGACAGACTTACAGCACTCTGCATCCCAAAGAAACCACTTATCAAACCGCCAGGGTCCATTATGGATACTCAGCCTCGCTCACTAATTTATAGAGTTATTGATAATTGAGCATATTTTGAAACATTCACCAACTCTCCCGTAAGGCGGCCGCTAACAGGCCGTGTTTGTCTGCGCTGGACAGACAGTGTCTCATTTGTAATCTCCTCAGTGTGGCCCAATCTACAGTAGGTTAAACACAACAGAGACCTAGACTGATAGCAAGAGGGAGAAAACCTCACCTACTGCCAGCTCTGATAAAGTGGCGCAGCTGCCATAAGGTCAAAGTTCAACTGCTTTTTTATTTCTTATAAAAACTTCCTCAACACTGGGGTGAGACAAAGACTTGCGTGTGGTGTTTTGAAATGGTGTACTGTGGGTGTATATTGTTTCAAAGGCAGTCATATAAAGGCAGGGTGATTAGGAGTGTCTTAAAAAGACAGTTCACCCATAAATGAAAATTTATTCCTTATTTACACACCCTCAAGTGGTTCCAAACCTTTATGAGTTTCTATAACTATTGTAACCATTGACTTCCATAGTGGTAAAAAAATAAATACTATGGAAGTTAGTGGCTAATGGTTTCCAGCTTTATACAAAATATCTTCTTTTCTTTGAGAAGAAAAAAGATGAAAGAAACTCAAACAGGTTTGGAACCACTTGAGGGTGTGTAAATGATGATTTGGGTGAACTATCCCTTTAAAAAAGAACCCACTTTTCTATTTCAAATGAACACAGTAAGAATATGAATAGAATATGGAAAATCTTTCAAAACATAAGCAGATTTATAAAAAAAAATGTAATTAATATTTTTGTTTTTGTATTTGCCCAGCCCTAGTTTTTGCTAACCAAAAACTGTTCTATTTATGTGTGTGTGTGTGCGTGTGTGTGTCATATGAAAAAAGTTATCAACAAAGATAAACAACATTAAAAAGCTACCTATAAACCTATAATTATTATCATTTAAATAATCCTAAAATACCTGAAACAACAACTTTAATTCCATTTTAGTAAGAATGAACTTCAATTTATACACTATAATACACTATGATAAGAAAATTGAAGCATATTTTGGCCTTAAATTAGGGGTGTATTATATATTGCATCCACAATGTCAAGAGGGGATTATAGTTGAACAGGCCCACAGTTCAGAACACATAGATCTGTGGAGTCATTGCAACGTTTAACCATAATAGAATGAAAGTTTATCATCTCCATTGTACTTTTTTAAAAGTACAGTATGTGATTTTCATCACTAGAGGGCGCATATTCACAACCAACAAAGGCGTAGCTTGATAACACCGTGACTAAGTGAGGAATCATGGGAGTTGTTGTCTTCATTACATCCAACAGAAATTCCGTTAATGGATGATGATGTGATAATGTTGCTCTGTGCAGACTAATAAACACCCAACATATTAAAGCATCTTTGGTGTTTCACTGTTTTCTAAAAAACAAAACCAGAAATCGCCAGTTTATGGACGTCATTACAATGGCGACAGAGGACATGGTCCATGTCACTACTTAAAATTGTGTATTTCTCTGGATTTGAACATTCCATGGATATTCTTGTTTTTAGCACTCAGGTGCAATAAGGTTAGAGCTACAAGTTTGTAACTTTAATTAAGTTTAATTGTATGAAATTCAATTTTATGTGATGAAGACAATACTGTTATTTTTTTACATTTGCTTATTCAATATCAGTACGTGAAAACTGTTTATGTTTTATTATTATTACATCTTGCACATGCTTTTAATTTATTATATTTTATGCAGATGTACTTCCTTACAAACCTCCCAATCAATCTAAAATGATTTCCTAAGAGTTTTATTCATGCACATATGTGAAATTCTATACATATCGCAATCAGTGATGGGAAAACGGCGCTATAAATAAATGGCGTTAACGGCGATACTTTTTTCAGTAACAAGTAATCAAATGAATTACTGTTTCCCCCGTTACAACGCCGTTACCGTTACTGACAATAAAATGCACGTTACAATAATTGAGAGCAGTTTTCATGCGAGCAGCGTCTCTCTCAGCCATAGGACCTTTCTTTTTCTGGTGTGTGTGTGTTCGGTGTTGCGGCGGGACACATAACCAACCAGTGACGATGATTGGTGTGTCTGTGAACTAGGTGTAACTGAGAAAGTGATGATTGGCTTAGACAGAGTACATTTCAATCGTTTGCCAATCAGAGGCAGAGTAGGGCGGGTGTTCACACAAGCACACGCACAGTCAGTGGTACACACCAACGACCAGGAGTCAAAACGATGGCAAATCCAACAAGTTCAAAGGTAGCGTTTGCAAACTGAAAATATAAGCACTACTTTTCCCTCATTGAGGTGAAAGGCAAGAATGTTTATGTATCGTGCAACTTATGCCCAGGAAAAAAGAGTCTCTCTGCGTCGGTGACAAGTGATTCTAATCTAATGAAGCACCTCACGTCGTCACATGCCGCCACAAAATTAGTGGCTATGCAGGTGATAACGTGAGCTCTGCTACCAAAGGAGGAGACGAAGCCACAACGTCAAAGCAAATAAAACTTCATTTTTCTCCACCGCAAACACTTATTACTCAGACAAAATTAAACAAAATAATATCTAGATATATAGTCATTGTCCCACAACAACATTAAAATAGTGTAGATTAGTGTACAATGTTTTAGATTTATTTTATAGTCATTTAAGAAATTAGATTTTTTTTTAAAGTAACGCAATAGTTAATTTCCCTGGTAATTAGTTACTTTTACAATTATGTAACTCAGTTACTAACTCAGTTACTATTTGTGAGAAGTAACTAGTAACTCTAAATAATTACTCTTTTAAAGGAACATGCCCAACACTAATCAAAATGTATATTGCAATATGTATATACATCACAATGTGTTTACAATAGTGTGCAGCCATAATAATGAAAGTTATTAAGTACACACGCTACATGTACGAACAGAAATAAACTCACTGCTCAATACTTTAGTGGTAAATATGTACAAGTGAGACTTAAAAGCCCCACCACGATGGTTCTTTCAGGCGCAAAACTAGCATTAATTGATCTCATCTATGTTACTTTTCAATGCCAAGCGTCCCTCCCTCCGCCAAGGACAGCGTCTGGCAAAATTACCCAGGCCAATGTTTTTGTTGTCATCTCGTTTAATGTCGAATCGTTCGCAGATGGCAACACTAAATCGACACGGCTGAATTAAACAGTCATTGTGGAGTGCACGGTTAGGGGTTGGCATTCGCCCCCGCAGACATTTATGAATCAATTTTTCCTTCCATAAAAGAGGGGCTTTAACACTTTCAAAGGAAATGCATTATGTCATAACTTCAGACTGACGGCGAGAGATGCTCTTTCAGGCTATTCACAATCGACAGACCCCCCCCCCACCAAACCTGATTTTAAACAACCCTGCGCGCGTGTGTGTCCGCTTTGTGAGTTCCCATCTATTTATCATCTCATTCACTATCATGCAGTTTAACCACTTTGAATCACAAAGCACACAGTAAGAGTCCCACTCGCTTTTGTCCCATAATGAAGCCAACCAGGCCATAAACGTATTGAGTTATGACAAAATAGACTACATGATATTATCAGCATTATCTATCGATTAAGCCAATCCAAATGAAAAGACATGTTTAGTGGCGTATTGATCTTTTCCATTCGAATCTAAAACATGACTGAGACTGAAGCCACTGTAAATACAAATCATTAAGTCTGATGCGGTGACCTCTTTGAAACACATTTAACGGTATTGGCACGGAACGTATGATTTGATTCATAATTTTGCTTAAGGCACATAACACACTTTTCTTTTTTTTTTTTTTTAAGTACCGCTGATGTATTGTTGGACCACAGGATCAATTGAAGTTAAAACCCATGGAAGACAACCGACTGGCTTTAAAGTTTAAAGCCCAGGCCACATGACAGACAGGTCACATTTAACACAATTGTAAATCTTGTCAATAATCAACCAATTGTGCTCAAATTGCTGGGTTATTGATTTTGTTAATGTGGCAGCTAAAAGCAGGGAAACAGGCACAGGCGACGTTTGGAATGCAGTAATACAAGCCTGCTGCCTACATATTCCACACAGAGAATATTATCAAAATTTTGTTTTTAATAAATGTAAATTATTGTGTTACCTGATTATAAATAGGTCAATCAGTAGCAGTCTACAGTATTATTGCATATTTAAAAAATGAATGATTGATTGGTATCATATCGGTTATATAATTTAATATTAGATATTTTATATGTTTATTTTTTTATATTTAAATGCTAATTATGGGCAGCACGGTGGCTCAGAAGTTAGCACTGTTGCCTCACAGCAAGAAGGTCGCTGGTTCGAGTCACGGCTGGGCCAGTTGGTGTTTCTGTGTCGAGTTTGCATGTTCTCCCTGTGTTCTTGTGGGTTTCCTCCGGGTGCTCCGGTTTCCCCCACAAGTCCAAAGACATGCGCTATAGGTGAATTGAATAAACTAAATTGTCTGTAGTGTATGAGTGTGTGTGAATGAGTGTGTATGGGTGTTTCACAATACTGTGTTGCAGTTGGAAGGGCATCCGCTGCGTAAAACATATGCTGGAATAGTTGGCGGTTCATTCTGCTGTTGCAACCTCTGAAATAGAGACTAAGCCGAAGGAAAATGAATGAATGAATGAATGAATAAATGCTAATTATCAGAAATATGGGCAGCGCGGTGGCCCAGTGGGTTGCGCTGTTGCCTCACAGCAAGAAGGTCGCTGGTTCGAGCCTCGGCTGGGTCAGTTGGCATTTCTGTGTGGAGTTTGCATGTTCTCCCCGTGTTCGCATGGGTTTCCTCCAGGTGCTCCGGTTTCCCCCACAAGTCCAAAGACATGCGCTATAGGTAAATTGGTTAAGCTAAATTGGCCGTAGTGCATGTGTGTGAATGAGTGTGTATGGTTGTTTCCCGGTGATGGGTTGCAGCTGGAAGGGCATCAGCTGCGTAATACATGTGCTGAATAAGTTGGCGGTCCATTCCGCTGTGGCGACCCCTGATTAATAAAGAGAATAAGCCGAAAAGAAAATGAATAAATGAATGAATCAGAAATACAGACTTTTTTGTTATAGCAACTAATACTGAATTTGTAGTTGTGTACTCTTATTTCACCTGTATTTCATAATGTTTATATAGAAGTATTTTAATAATATATATACACAGTATGTATTACCTTTTAACGTAGTTGCATCCAACAAAAATATGTGTATTTAATTGTGTACACTCATATCGCAACATAAAAAATGCATTTGTCTTAATGTTCATTTAAACTTAATCTTTAAAAACGAATTATTTTAATTTAATAATTAAAAACAATCTACAAAAACTGGCAAAGTCACACCAACTAAAATACATTTAGCATACTGTACATTATAATATGATGATGTGTCAATGAATCAAAACGAAACTGTATAATTTGAGTATCACCAATTTATAAGTACTTGTTATTTAATTAATGACATCATAATAATTATTTGCTTAGTTTTATTGGCAGGAATTTAACAATATTAAGCATCACAAACAAACAAACAAACAAACAAATAAATAGAAGAATTAATGAATAAATGAATAAATAAATAAACTGACAAACAAACAAACAAACAAACAAATAAATAAATAAATAAATAAATAAGGGAAAGTCAACTAAAGTGCATTGTCTTGTGCTATTCAATTTAACAATAACTAGCACTTATTAAAGCCCCACAAATCTCTAACCTCCTCATAGAAACAAAGACTAAATATTTCTACAGGAAGGTGCGCATGTTTCACCAAAATCTCAATAAGAGGAAGATTTCAAATCCCAGTACACGAGAAGTAAGTTTAAAACTGGTTTTTATATATCTATATACAAATATACACGAACATCAGGAGGGATCGATTTTAGCCGAGAACGCTATAAGGAGAAACCGAGGTGAAGACAAAAAATAGAGAAAAGAAGAAAACAGAATTAAAGCATGGGGCAGAGGAAAGGGCATTTATGTTATTAAAAGAGTGATAGAAACTCAGACAGAACCCATCTGTGAGAAAGGACAGCTTAAAAAAAAAAAGGCCTGGAAATAAGGAAGGACAGGGTGTTGATTTTGCGTGATCCGAACATTAACACACAAACGGCCACATCTGTTGAAGAAGCCTTTCCTCTCTCTCATCCTAAGGCAATGTCAACTCGATTACCGCAGGGCCGAAAGAGACAAAGATCCATCCACATGACTCCTCATCCTTTTAGGCCCATCTGCAAAGCCAGGATCTGAGGCCAACCCTGCCTGAAGAAAATCAAACCCTTTTAAAGCGGAGACAGAAAAATGCCAGGGTCGCCATGCTTTTCACTGACGCCGAGCTCTTCCTAAATTACCTTAAGCATATTTGTGGCAAATAGGATTCCGCCTCCTGACCTCCAATATTGTCCGTCTTTGGCAAAAAGGTCTCTCCTTATTTCGCCGTTTTTGTGAGGCGTCTTCCTGAGTGCATCCTGTTCTCTTTTTCTAGACGCGTCCTGTTCGCCGGTTTAACACGCGCTCTCTGACTTTTCCGTGTATAAGGATATTAATAGAAATTTGCTCACAATTGGGCCGATAAAACGAGAGACATACTTTTCATTATTTTTAACTCATCATAAAAGAATTCTTCACGCTGTACAGCTGTAAAAGTATTTGTACTTGGAAGTAAAAGCTCATTCATCTATCGAATGTAGTCTGTATTCTTACAGCATGTTAGAATATTTTGTAAAAGTAACTAGCAAAGAAGCAGAGACAAAACATGCAGTGATGACAATAATAATTATAATAGCATAGATCAGAATAATAATAATAATAATAATAATAATAATAATAACAACAAACATTATTATTATTATTTAATTTTATATTATTGATTATAATAATAACAGTAAATTTTCTATAATAATAATAATAATAATACATTTTCTATAATAATAACAATAATAATAATGATAATGTTTGATATTATTATTGATATATTAATATTAATAATACTATTGTTATTATTGTCATCACTGCAGTATATATAATAATAATAATAATAACAACAACAACAACAATAACAACAACAAGCATTATTATTGTTATTATTATTAGTATTATTATTATTATTATTGTTGATATTATTACTACTAATAATATTATTAAAATAATAATAATAATAATAATATTTCATTTTATAACAACAATAATAATAATAATAATACATTTTATATAATATTATTATTATTATTATACTAATAATAATAATAATAATAATAATAAATATTGTTATTATTACTACTACTACTATTATTATTACAGATTTTATTTATCTTGATTTTGTAAATATATTATACAAATATATTTAACTACATATTTAAAATAGTATAATTTTCTCATTACAATTCAAATCTACATTTCCACATTTTGTGTGAAAAAAAAAAGGTCTGGAACCTCAAATGTCTGTATCCCCTTTTTTGTTGTTCTCCATGTTTGTCATTTCTTGCACATGCAAATGTGTCATTTCTGTCAGCATTTGTGTGAAAATGCAATTGTGGGGGGGTTATAGGTGCCTGTGGGGCTGACAACAAGAGCTCCGTGGATGGTGTTAGCAACACGCCAGATGCCCACATGTCATGGTCAGCACATCGGCCACTGACCCTAAGGCTGTCCAGGCACACTCGTGTCCGTCCCTCCCCCTAATGCAGACATCTCTGTGTACATGCGTCTGCATTCAAATACAATAGTATAAAATAATCTGATTTCTACAAAACAAAGATTTAAAACAGAATTTGTATTTATTTTTATACTTATAATATTGTCAGGGTTCTGCCACTCCGGTCTTGTAAATTCTTGTTTTGGTGGCAAAGTCCAGACACTAGTCCTGTCATGTCTTGTATGTTGTGCTCGGCTCGAGTTTTCTCGAGTCAAGCACTCGTTTTCTGTCATTGTGTGTCTCTGTTTGAGTGCAATCGTGACTGCGCTCGGGCCGTGCTCTAGATGCGCGCCCTTGTCCTAGTGTGTTTTGTTGTGGTGTTCGCGGCATGGTGTTTTGTTCTCAGCGCTGCAGTCTAGTCGGTTTCAGCTTCGGTTGTCGCTGGGATCAGGACATGCATGTCGCATGTGTGAGCACACGGTAAGGTGTAAGGTGTTTTCACTTATCGTGTGCTCGTGTCTTGCGTTTTGTTTGTGGTGTTGTCTAAGCACGTGGCTCGGTGTTTACATTGTGGCCGCGTGCTTTAGTTTAGTGCTTTGTGAACACGCGGTTAATGTGTTCTCTCATTGGCTGCGTGTTCTAGTCTCGTTTCATGTGAGCACATGGCTTGTGTTTGTTTCTTTTTGTTTCATGTGCTCTCCTGTCTATTGTCTAGTCCCACCCTCCTTGTTAACCCATTATTAGTTTATCCTGTTCACCTGTCTGTTTGTTAATTATTTCTGCTTATATTCTCCTGTCTGCTGTCCTGTGCCAGTTCGTCATCGTTTCCTGCCTTGTCCTGTCTTCCAGTCCTGATCCCTGCCAGCCTGCCCAGTCTAGTTTGTTTTGATTGTTTATTTGTTTTGTTAATGTTTTCCCCCCTCTAGGTAGTTTATTTAGCATTTTATTTTATTATAAATAAAGACCCATTTTCCCTGCACTTGAGTCCTTGCTCCTTTTCCCCAACACCGAACGTGACAAATATATAGTTTTGAATTAATAGATTTTAGAAAAATCAAGCTGTTGTTTTATTGATTGTTTGAAACAGTTTGTCATAAATTTTTCAGTGACTTTATTTTTACAATATCACTGTGTTTATGAACAGAAAATGCAGTATATAATATTACAACACATAATATTACAGATCCCAGAGTCCCTTAAGTACAAAATGATCAGCTTCCCAACAAATTAATAATTTTCTCCTGTTAATGTAGTTTTAAAATTTCCAGATTTTTTTCTTCTCTAGGATAAAATAATTTTAAATAAAAGTTTGTAACCAGAGTTACAGAAACAATTAGCAAAATATCTTGAGTAAATAATTAAAGATAGATTTTTTTTTTATTTGTTTGTTTATTAGTTTTTTTTGTTTGTAAACTATGTTTGAATAACAAATGTTTGAAAAACATTTTTACATTTTGCCCCCCAAAAAAAAAACCTGACATTTTGGGGGCATGAAAGTGGAAATCTTTGAAAGCTGTATTTAAAGCACTAGATTTTGAACTAACGCAGCACAGCAAACTATAGGAGTGTTTGGTGCAGACATGTAGTGTTCCTTTACAAAATGACATTGCCAATTGCATGTTTATTACAGGTATTTTAGTCATTTTTTACAGATCCACACACACACACAAACATTTGAATTCTGCATGGGGCATTTGAATGGGATAAGCCAAGCCTGTGATTTTACTTGAATGGGCTATATGAACAGCAAGTGTTTTTCAGCCACTGGTAAATTTCTGGCAAAATTGATTGACTATTTTCAATTTCATAAGGTTCCTTTTACAGCATCGCTAATGTAATTTAATTAAAATATAATCAGTTAAATAGACTTAAGCATTCATTTACCTGTTCAAGCGTAAAACGAGATACATCCCCATCCAATCATTCCTTTTGCTTTCGACCTACCTGATGGTTTTTAGTTAATACTATCAAAACACTTAAACAGAGACTCTATTCTTTGAGAAATATCAAAAAGGCACACAAAAACCAAACTGCGGCAAATCACAGTGATGCTGATTCACACATGAATAATATTATCACAGTACAGTTAAAAAAAGTACCAAATCACAATCTCAAATCAGACTATACGTCTTCAGTGATTCAATTGGAATATTATCAAGCTACGAGAATCATTTTGTATGCACATGAAACAAAAATAACAACTTTATTGAACAGTTTCTCCTCCTCAGTGTCAGTATATTGCACACATTCCTGAACATTGTGCACTGATGTAACCCTTCTGGATGTCTGTACACTTCTTCCTCTGTTTGAAAAAACCACAGGCGCATCCAATGTAATAAATCAGCAGGTGACCGATCGTGACACACACATCATTTTAATTAACGTGCGCAATATACTCACACTGAGCAGAAGAAACTGTTGAATAAAGTCTTTACTTTGTTTTACGCACACAAAACTATTCTCGTAGCTTGGTAATATTCCAACTGAACCACTGAAGTTGGGTTGTCAAGCTTTTGGACTTCAGTACCAACTGGTAGCATTGTTGAAGATCGCTGATTGGCCATTGTGTTCACGCTGCCAATCGGCGGTGTATAAGAATGCGATCAACAGTGCTCAAATGTTAGCGGGAAATGGATGTTTTTATAATTTCAGTACCAATTCAGTACCAATTGGTACCGAAGTTGATACATTTGACAAACCTACACTGAAGACATATGGTATGTTTCTGGACTCGGAAACTTTGATGTCTACGGACATGCAGGGTGCGAATTACAGGGGGGTTTGGGGGGGTCTGACCCCTCTGATTAACGCTTGATTCCCCTTGAAGTACATCAAAACAAGATGTATGGGGGGGGTCTGCCCTTTAATTGTTAAGAAATAGTTTGCTCTGATATGTATCTTAAAAAATATTAATAATTAAAATAATAGACTTTAACTTAATTTTAAGAACTTAAATATACATTTGACCACCCCTACAATAGTTCATACCACTGTGAATGCATGTTTGTGCCAAAAATATTAATTCAGTGGTTTGAAACCGGCAAATCTAGAGCACCAACAGACAGCGTAAGTGTTCACAAAACATGTTCCTTGTTAAATAGGCATTTGCAGGTGTCTGTATAACTATGCATATTTTGTATTTTATTATACACTTGCTTGCACATGGAAGTTAAACAGTAAAATAAATAATACGTGCAGTCTTTCATGGTCATCCATTAATAGGTGCAGGAATGCAAACTGTTTATTTAATTTTATACAATTTTGAGAACCACTCAATATCCCCCTCACCCCCCCGATCGTCAATGTAGAATTCGCAGACTGTCTAAGGAGAATGAGGGAGCTCTCAGATTTCACCTAAAATATCTTAACTTGGGTTCTGAAGATGAGGGTGAGTAACATAAGGGTGAGTAATTAATAACAGGATTTTCATTTTTGTGTGAACTAACACTTTAGGTCTAAAATATAGCTCACTATTTACTTTTATTGTGTGGAAAGAGCAGCGGGAACATTCTGCAAAACCTTTCCTTTTGTTCCTTCTATACTGTTTTTGAGCAATTTACACTTCTGGGTGATCTAATCCTTTAAATCCTTCCACAGGAAGGTAAGGCTATGAGGTTTTTTTTTTTTTTATCTGGATGGAACATCTAAATAAACATATTGATGTTCAGCACGATTTTGAAAAAAACAATATTGTAAACCTCAATTGCCTGTTACAGCCTTGCCGTTCCTCCCCTCACATTCATTTCCGCATCTACACACGAGTCTCTCATTTCATCCTAAGCAGTCATCTCGTTCTCTCCCAGGTCACTCGGCAGCATCAATAGACATCATCATAAACACAAGCAATCGGAGAGCGAGCGAGGAGAATCTCTCCAACTCCCCCTACGCAAGGTCACCCTCCAACATGTCTTAGCACAAAATGAAGGTTGCGGGGAAAGTCTGGAGCTTTGAAGCTTCAGAACTTCATCCCGTTAGAAGAGTGACACCCTCAGCTTCTGTTCCACATCTGTAAATATGAGAGGAAGGATGCCTTGGGACAAAAAAAAAAATTACATTATAACTTCTGTGGATTGCCGGACGCAAACCCTCGCATTCCTCTACCCCTCATATACACGCACAGTCACTCCTGGCTCTCATCTCCTCAATCTTTTGGTTTCAAAGGGATGTTATAAGGCAGAAGGACAGGGGGTTATGCATTAGTACTGGTCAGTGCTCAAAGAGACTCTGTCATAAATAATAAAGGGTCTGTGAAGGACATCCAGACTCTAGTTACCGGCTGCGCACTGAGCCTCGCTTCGTACCAGACAAACACAAGATTGTCATTTTTCTTCCAGCGATGACCACCTTCTCTACTTGCATGATTAGCTGACAGCTTCAATTATCCCACGCAATGGAACAACATGCAGAGTGATGGTGGACAATTTGTTTCGGGATTTTTGCTAAGGGAATGTACATCCATAGTTCCATGGAATAGGGGGTCTTGTTAAACTTAATGTAAATATGCAATACATAAATATCGCATTCTTATTACATTCAAAATAACGTTAATATCTTTTTAGATATATCGTTTATCGCATATCATTTTTATCTTTGAATAATTTCTTCTTTTAGTTTTCTTCAGAAAGTTACTACTGGCATGAAAGATGAATTCACTATAATATTTAAAAAATTGGGTCGGGAGAATCCTTGTTGACAATAAAGACTTAAAAGACATAAATGCATAAATGTAGCAAAGGATTTTTAAAAAGTGCTGTTCCATACTATGCCATACTATTATTCAACTTTTTTTAACACTGTTACTAAGACTACTTTCTTTGAGCATCAAATGAGCACTCGTGACACTCATGTGACACTTATGGCTCCAGAAAATTAAGCATAATAATAATAATAATAATAATAATAATAATTAGTGGCGGTTCATTCCACTGTGGTGACCCCAGATTAATAAAGGGATTAAGCCAAAAAGAAAATGAATGAATAATTTGTACTACTAGTAGTAGAAGTAGTTTTTATTTTATTTTATTTATTTATTTATTCATTCATTCATTTATTCATTCAATCAATCATTATTATTATTAATTGATAATATTAATTAAGGGGCCTCACGGTGGCGCAGTGGGTAGCACAATCGCCTCACAGCAAGAAGGTCGCTGGTTCGAGCCTCGGCTGGGTCAGTTGGCATTTCTGTGTGGAGTTTGCATGTTCTCCCCGTGTTGGCGTGGGTTTCCTCCGGGTGCTCCGGTTTCCCCCACAAGTCCAAAGACATGCGCTATAGGTGAATTGGGTAAGCTAAATTGTCCGTAGTGTATGTGTGTGAATGAGTGTGTGTGGGTGTTTCCCAGTGATGGGTTGCGGCTGGAAGGGCATCCGCTGCGTAAAACATATGCTGGATAAGTTGGCGGTTCATTCCGCTGTGGCGACCCCAGATTAATAAAGGGACTAAGCCGAAAAGAAAATGAATGAATGAATGAATATTAATTAATTAATTATTGCATTTATTAATTTATTTATTTATTGCAGAATTGAGAAGGGAATGCAATAAATGATTCATTCATTCATTTTCTTTTCGGCTTAGTCCCTTTATTAATCTGGGGTCGCCACAGCGGAATGAACCACCGCAATAAATGATATAATATATAAAATGTAACATTTAATAAAAACATTATAAAGAGGAATACTGTATATATGTGACCATGCTCTGCTACACAGTTGGCAAATTATGAACAACACCCCAAGATTTCATTCAACTAGGCTTAGAAACTTTCCATAAGACGCTGTGAGGCAGTTTGAGATTAACTTGGAGCACAACACAAGAAACATTCACTTCAATCAGCGAATACTTGTGGAACAACTAAAAATATCTTCTATAACAGCCCCATGTCCTATTGAGCAGAAAATGCCTTCCTCTGTCCAAACTTGAGATGGAAGTGCCAATTAATTTCTCTTGTCCTCTCTGACCCTACCGGCAGCATGTTTCTAAAACAAAAGCGGACCCAGGACCGCTCTTGCCCAACCTCTGCGCCCCCCCCCCCCCCTCCCTGCTTGAATAGCATCTTATCTGTAGCCGCTAGCGGTACAGACGCATTAGCGAGTGGATTACACATGCTTGGTAGGCATGCATTAGGGAGATGGGGGCAGATCCAAGCTCAAAACAGCCAAACTAAAGGCCTGAGCGTGCCCTATAATGAGATCTAACTCCTGAGGAGAGGCACTCGGGGCTAGTGCGCTCTATTTAAAGAGGGCCAGCCTCATTTAAAAGACTGTGTCTGTGTCACTTTATTACTTAACCTGAGCGAAGCGCATCAAGGCCCTTTTGCATTAGCACCAAACCCCCTCCTCCCTATTTTGAGCTAAGCTGATTACACAAACATAATGTGTGCATTTTTTTTTATTATTTGAGGGGCCTTGGAGGGAATATGAAAAGCTAATGTGTATGTGCATGCACATATATGTGTTCAGGATGAGCAGTTTTGCTTGTGGCTAGCCATTACAACACACTAATTTGTGATTGTAATCCACAAAGCCAGCCATAAGTAGCTATGTTTCCATCCACCTATTTTTATGTGTGTTTTGGAATATTGCATGCATTTTTTTTATGGAAATGCCAAGATGAACATACATTTTGAAAATGCACATAAAAATGTATGAATACAACTTTTTACCCAATAAGAAAAAATGCATAAACTTTTATGCAAACACATTTACAGAATAAATTCCAGTATGCGCATCGAAAAAGTCTATGTGTTTTTGTTTTTAGAGATTTTAGTGATTACAAAAATGGGCATAATGGGACGACATTAATAGACAAATCAGCTCACCGACCACATTGTAAAATATCTGAAGTGTTGTTTTGGTCTTTCTAAAATGCCTCGGTCATCAAAGTGGTTCATCTTATTATCTCTGAACTGTCTTGAGTGTCTGAGCTCCTAATTGAGGTCTAATGCCTCCAAAAGCCACAGCACGTTCATTGCATTTCGTCTTCATACTCAGAGGCACAAGTAATTTATTATAAAAGGTTAAAAAAATGTTTTGGTCATTTTTTTTCTCATTTACTCATTGTTATTTATTCACAAAAGTTTTATGCAATATTCCTGGTTTAATTTATGCAATTTCCAAACAATATATGTGTCCAAATTTAGATTTATGCATTATCTGTAAGCTGAATAAATATTCTTTCCATTAATGTGTGCTTTGTTAGGATAATATTTGGCTGAGATACAACTATGTGACATTCTGGAAACTAAGGGTTCAAACTAATCAAAATACTGAGAAAAATCGCCTTTAAATTTGTCCAAATTAAGCTCTTAGCAATGCATAGTAATAATGAAAAATTTAGTTTTTGGATATTTACAGTAGAAAATTAAAAAAATGTGATTTTTTTTCATAAAAGTAAAATCGATCATTTTGACCCATACTATTGCCAAAATTTTTGACCCATACTAGTGCTATTGCCAAAAATGTACTTATTCAACATATTATGTTTATGTGGTCCAGGCTAAGATCTATGGCTCCAGGTTGACTTTAAGATGTTCTGCATTACTTTTAAATGACAAATGGTTTCAAAACGCATCTTCCCAAGTACAAAAATTGCATGCGTTCTTCTCTTAAAGAACAGTGCATTGAGTCATAAACCTTCTCCCTCTTCTCTCTTGTCTACAACAGATACATTTTCCTCTCAAACTCCCCCTCAATTACACAAATCAATACACATTTCTTTTATCTTTTCGTGCCTTTTTTCCCCTCCTGTTCTCTCCGCTGAAGGTGACCCCTGGGCTGGAACGTGTCCTCCATTTCGGCGGAATCGGTATAAGTGCTGGCCATTTGGTGTGGACGTTAAGTGTATGAAATGAGTGGCCCTGTCTCTCTCTGGTCCTCTCCTCCTGACAGGCTGATGATAGAAGCGTCACATCCTGGGCCCGAATAAAATGCAAACTGACAAGAGACGAGGCTTTGGTGGCTGAATATAATGCCGGATTGTGCCTCCGAGTGCCTTATTATCTTGTCTTGGGATGCTGGAGAGGAGGCGGGTCTCTTAGAAAAGAGACAGCCACTGTACACACACACACACAACCCTATTCTGCCAGTAAGAGCGAAAAAACAGGAGTTTGGCCTCCTAACCACTGCTTTTGCAGCTAATGTACCTGACAATAAATAGGGATGGGGTTGTTGGGGATGTTTGTGTGTGATAGCCAAAGTGAAACCTGGAGAAATGAGCTTTTAAAAAGGCGGAGGAGGTCGAAAAACATCAGGAGTTGAAAGTGAGAAGGAGATGAAGGAGAAAAGATGTTATTCTGGAGTCGACAGCCTTAAATTTGATGTCCATAATCCAGTTTCGAATGATACCAAAAGGTTTAAAGAAATGGGTGTATGAAAACTAATCATCGTCCTTTTATCGTAAAACAACATCCAAGCAGGCCTGACAAATCAGTCAAGGATTTTCAGCCACATTCTAAATAAAATTATTTAAAACCATTTCAAATGTATTTAGCTTTTTATGTTCGAGTAGACAATGTTTTAACACACAAAATAAGCCTATATAAATTATATAAATCATATTTATTACATATCAGAAGTGATTTCATTGTATTAGGATGCTTTTAAAATGTGAAGTAAATTTAATTGCATTCAGTTTGGATCTACTTTACATTTCACTTTCTTCATTGTTCTGGCAACAAACCCCCATCGTGTTTTCATCAGGGAGCTTTGGTAAAGTTAACATCTGCTCCTAATGATTGACAAAACCCACAGTATGATCCTTACATGTCGCACAAAGCGGGGCCCATCATATTCTCAATCTTCTCTTTCTGCGGCCCTTCATCCTCCCGCAGAACCCCCTACCACCCCCCCCCATTCAACTTTTCAAAGCAAATGTCAAGGCCGGCCTTTTGTCGGCCGTCGCATTTATGCGTTTGTGCAGAAATTAGACTGCACATTTGTCCATACATGCACAAGTGACTCTTTGATGTAGCCCTTTATGCTGAATGTTTCATTGAAAAACATCTAGGCGACATTCTTGTTGTCATCACCTACACTCAATCGCTGGTGAAAATCAACCAAGGAAAGGGATGAAAAGAAGCCTTTTAATTTCCTCATCCTCTTGGTCAGATCTTTTCAAACAGGAGATGCAAAAGCTGGCTCAATGCAGCTGTGTTCAGTCGTATCAATTTGTTGAGCATCAATTGAGTTGCTAGACATATGTATTGCACTTCTGCGACCTTTAAACGTACAGAACCTCCTTTGAGGGCAGCAGAAGATGATTTAATCTAACAATGTCTAGAGCAAGAAAAGAAATCACTTAAGTATAAATCGTCTTGCAGCGCTGATGGGAAAATACTGCCTCTTGAATATTCAATATAAGCTTTCAAATGAGATTAAGAATACAGCTTGAAGACACAGGTAACGTCCATGTACCAGTGGGTGGCTGTTTTATTAATTTTCTTTTGTATTTATGATTTATACTTATGTGTTTGAGTGAAACTTTTTTTTGTTAGAGTGAAACATTTTTACTTTATTCTGTATGCTAAGAATGACATTTCTTCCTAATTTTAAAATAAAAATGTTAGGGCCTTCTTTTGCATAAAATAAAAAGGTGTCATGTTTTCAGATATGTTTATATAAATTTTTAGACAACATAATACCAGTGTTTTAACCTCAAAAGTGTTTGGATATTTAGCTTTAGTATTTTGTTGTATATTGCATTATTCATATTAGAATTTTACTAAAGAAGCAAATCGATTTGATGACAATTGGCTACTTTGATATCAAAACGACTTCAAATTGACATCTAACATTGGCTACACGTCAAAAATCACGTCAAAAAGTCTTTGACATCGTTTTGACATCAGCATAGTTTAGATACATAGTAATTATACAAAATCCAGTGTAAATTCGGAAATTGGAATTAAAGCTTTCAGATAAATACATATTTTCTTGTATTATAATACTTTTGTGTCATTATTTTGGTGGTCAATAGGGCATCGATATGTAGATGTCAAATGGACATCAAGCTTTTGACTTCAAATCGATTAGCATTTTTAATTGTGTTTTTTGACGTTATACCTGATGTCAGTTTGATGACGTTTTACCATCAAGGTGCATGCTGGGATCTAGCTGTCATTTATGTACTGAGTACAAATGTAACAAAATAAGACAAAAAAATTTAACAAAAAAAGTATCATTAAAGGGAAAAAATTCTGTAACCAAACTACAGTGACCTTTGAGTAATTTTACTGATGGATAACTGTGCCCAAGGACAGATTGAGCCATGCCCGTCTGCCCGGAGCAGCCCCCTGGCACTGCCCTCAGCCCCTGCCTGGTCTACCTCTCACAGGGCAAAAAAAAAAAAAAAGAAGAGCAGAGATCTTCCATTCGGTGTTCTTAAAAAGAAAGGGCAATCATTTTTTAATAATGTTAAACCTAGACTGACCACATGCTAAAAAAGAATGAGAAATCTATTGATTCAATAAAAAAAGATCTGCACCCACTCTGAAATGCTTGTGTGTGCGTGTGTTTGTGTAAGGCTGCAAAAAAAAAAGTGAAATTTTACACACACACACACACACACACACACACACACACACAACAAAAAAAAGAATAGATTGACAGACAGACAATGAGCTATAAAGCAGAGCGTAAAGAGAAAAAGCAACAAGCAAACAAAAGCAGGTTTGATGCTTATTAAAGAAAATTGTAACACTGGCATTATGAAACAGTAACTGGGCTTTTCTTGCCTTGGGATATTCTAAAAAATTCATCAGACTGACAGCAGGAACCACAAGACTGATCAGGGCCTGACAGAGAGGTTCGGACGGGGATCAGACACAAACAACCCCCAACACCCCCAACTCCCGAAATCAAATCAGCAAAAAGAGCCGCCGTGGTGACACACCATCACCGTGGTGACAGCCTACACTTCGCCCGCCCGCAATCCCGCTCCCAAATCCATTCTCTCCCAAAATTCAGTCTACCGCGTTCTAAACTACGCGCCCCGCGCAAACACACACACACATACACACACTCTTGTTATGTGCGTTTGCTGCACATAAGGGGGTAGCTGATGTTTGATGTATAATTCATTTCAAAACACCAAGCAATACTCTTTATTCTGTTCTTTTAATGTCTAATGTAACACAGCTCCAGTGATAGCTCAAACCCAACTGTAATGAGGATCGAGTACCTGAGTCAGTTCATCAAAAGCAAGGTTATTATAGAATGAAAAAACTATGTGAATTCAGCAGGAACGCTTCATAATTCATTATTATGATCTAGGGGGGGGGGAAGGATATTAATCATTTAAATCTAACATAATTATTTTCCACATTGAATATAATGTAATTTGACTTAATATGATGAAATTAGAAATTACACATGTCTGTGATTATGTATTATATGTTAAAAATTTCCAATATATATATCTCAACAGATATAATAATAAGTAATTTCAGTAACACTTTAAAAAAATGCTCCATCAATGTATTCACTATCATGTTGTTTATCATTTATTAATTACAGTTCAACATTTACTAATCCATTATTAAAATCCAAAGTTAACATTAGTTGATGCAAAGTGAGTTAACAACTTTATTTGAAATAAATAATGATGAATAAATGCTGTAATAAAATGTATTGTTCATTGTTTGTTCATGTTAGTAAATACATTAACTAATCGACTGTTATTTTAAAGTGTTACCATCATCCCATTACATTAAATACTTATTATAATCCATTAAATGGCAGGAGGTTTAAATCTATTATTATAATACTGTTAGTTCTACTATAATAAGAGTGGAAAAGCTCCCTACGGGCATTAGTCAGTCTAACTATGAACACAGACAAGAGGAAGATGCAGTCACAGCTACTGAATATCAAACCTGAAGCACAGAATAAAACCCTGACTGCCTGACTTTACACCCCATCAACTGATATAATAAGCTCTAGAAATGTTTCTGTGATAAATTGCAGAGGATTACAGGGATGGATGCAAATAACAGCAGAGAGCTTGTTCTGGGAAGTTCAGTTTTACTAGTCAAAAGGTTATTCTTTCATATTATTTGCTTTTTTATTTATTTGAAAGACTGTAATACGTGGATTAGAACATACTTTTTTTATTGTAGTTATTTTATAATAAAAATCACATTACAAATTTGTCCGCGCTGTTGTGTTGTCTACACATTCGCACTTGTGCTTCATAAAAAAGTGCCTTCTTCAATAAAAATAACATTTCAAATGCTTTTAATATTATGCACTGTACTGTAAACAAAATATATAATAACAGCAACTTTAAAAGGATGGAAATTGTAGGACAGACAAATGCAAGAATAACAAAGTTTTGACATTTTCCGTCAGGTGCGTGTCACAAAAATAAAGAACAAGTGAACTTTTTTTTTTTAAGTAATGTTTGGAGTGTATGAGCTCAATTGCAGGAATTTGATGTGAGAAAATTGCAGGTTGATTCTCAAACACAGTTTATGCGTTTCTGACTTCCATTCAAATTGAAAAATGAAACTGTGTCTGAAAAGAAGCCAGCGGCAAGGTTACTGGAGTCTTAAAGTGTATCATTAATGCTGCAAATTTGACAACCACAGCAAACAGTCCGTCAATGCATGCTGAATCTAAAGGGCTTGAAACTTGTCTTTTTACCACTGAGCAGTTTAAGCCTTTTTTTTCCCCTCCCCTGTTAAACAAGGTCTGAGCAATCACTCTCACTGCGAGGAACATCAAATTCTAACAAAATACAGAAGGGCACACTATTTTAAGATGTTAATTAAATCCAATATTTTGGGATTTTTAAATATATTTGGTGTCAGCGCTCATCAAACATGGCAAAACTCGATAACGTGTGCTCAGTCTAGAAAAGATAAAGCATAATTAAAGAGCCTATATAATGATCAAAAGAATTTTTATATGTTTAACAATTAAACTTCATCTAGAATATTAACAACCTTAAACTTCTAAAATGCCTAATAGTGTAATGCTAAAACAGAACTTTTAATATAATTTGCACACCCACATACAATTATTAATATTTGTGCATATTCATAATTATACGTATTCATAATTCTCATTTATAAAATACCTTAGTGATACCTAAAATTATTACTACTGACATTTTTGCAATAATAATAATAATAATAATAATAATTATTATTATTATTATTATTATTATTACAAAATTGCCACTGTTTAAAAAGTGTTTGCAGCATCTCAGGGTTTAAGCTGCTCCTCATCAAGAATACACAATTCAGTCTGCTTAGATCTGAACTCCTCATGAGGCCGTGGAGCCACAACAATCACATTTCTCTCCCTCAGGCCTCTTCACTTTCTCTCATTTTATCTTCAGCCTAAGCCGAGGAGATCTCAAATGTGAAGAAATGTCACCCTGTATGACAGATGAGTGTGTGTGCCAGTGTGTGTGTGCGTGTACATTATATGTCTCCTGTTGCCTATTTGCCCCAGATTCTGTCACATTTTTCTGCTTTATGAACACCACCAAAAAAAAAGAAAAAAAAAGGTCCCCACATACCGCCTGGTTGCACCCCACCAGCGCCACAGGAAAAGGACACTTCCTTCACAAGCTTTCCATAATGGAAATTTAACAGATTAGCAGTAAAAAACAACATATTTTAGTAAAGAAGAAAAACTAGTGAACTTAAACTTCATATGAACTTTTTAAATTGGCACTCTTATTCTTAATCTTTTAAGTAAAAAAGTGATGTTTAAGAATATATTTCAAAGTTTAAGATATGCATACAGTTGTAGGCAAAATAATTAGCCTTCCTGTGAAATTGTAATTCTTTTTAAAGGTGCTGTTTAACAGAGAGAAACATCTTTCAACACATTTTTCAACATATCATTTTTAATAACTAATAACTAATAACAGATTTATTTTGTTTGGCATGATGACTTACTTTTCAAGATGCTATTTAAAAGCTTAACAAGGTTAATTAGGTTACCTAGGAAAGTTTGGTTAATTAGACAAGTCACAGGATGGTTTGTTCTTTAGCCAATCGAAAAAAATTAAGGGGGCTAATAATATTGACCCTAAAAATAGTTTAAACAATTTAAAAATGTCTTTTATTTCAGCAAAATAAAGCAAATAAGACTTTCTCCAGAAGCAAAAAACATTACAGGAAATACTGTGAAAATGTCCTTGCTCCGTTAAACATCACTTGGGAAATATTTCAATAAAAAACTCACAGGAGGGCTAATAATTTTGGCTTCAACTGTAAATATAAAGTGAGACGTAATCCAAGTAAAAAACCAATGCGAAAATCAGTAAATTCACAACCCACACTTGAACTACAACTTTCACCTGCTGTGTGTTCCAGCACTTTCTACCACAGCATCTCGCGAGCACAAACAAACAAACACACACACACTCGCCGGTGTTAAGTTCCCCCGCGCGTGACCCCGAGTGTCATTCACAATAACGAGGACTGTGAAGGCTGGACTCACCATACATCTTCTCCTCCGAGTCGGTGTCAGCTGACAGCAGCAAGGGCTCCTCGTTGAGCTCGCTGTCCGGACTGGCCGCTTTGTCGTCATCCCGCAGCTCGCAGGCGTCCATATCGGCACGCAGGGGGAGCAACGGTTTGCTCAGCTGCCCTGTGATCATCAGATCCTGGAGGCGAGTGGAGGAAAGGATCAGGTTGGGAGGACAATGAGTAGGGGAGAAGGAAAAAAAGGCAAAAGATGAGATGTTAGCTTTGGTGCGCACTGGTTCACTCTCTGTTATTCTCAAGCGCACACATGCTCGCTCATTTCCTCGCTTTCTCTCTCTCTCTCTCTCTCTCTCTCTCTCTCTCTCTCTCTTTCTCTCTCTCTCTCTCTCTCTTTCTCTCTCTCTCTCTCTCTCTCTTTGCTTTCTGAAACTCACCACCTCTTCTAACACTCTCTATGGTAGCACTTGCTCTCTCTCTCTCTCTCTCTCTCTTTTTGAGGGTACTTTGGTTGTTGCTGCTGGTTGTAGTGCTGAAGAGCTCTTTAGGAGGGCAGAAATTTGAAAAGATTTTGGTTAAAAACGCTCCACTTGTCAAATGACTCATTTTCACGAGTATCGCCCAAGAGCCATCAGGAGTTAAAATAGAACACTTAAGTTGCATATAAATGCGCTTCATTTGTCCAGCAAAAAAATTAAAAAAGGGAGAGAGAGTGTTTTGTTTTAATTAAAAAAGTTTTTGTAGGCTACTTAACATGCTAATGAGAATTAAAATTGCATGTGGATTTTTAAACACTGTTTAAACTTAAATCAGCAAATAAGTATATAACGATTCAATGTTGATTTGCTTATTCTTCACAAAGTTCTCTTCCAATCAGCAAGTTTATTATTTTTTTATTCACACTTATTACAGACTTCAGTCACACTTTAGTTTAAGGTACAATTTTTGCAATTAACAAACCATTAACTGAGACTTTTAGATCAATAAACTACTCATTTGCTGCTTATTAAATGGTAGTAAAAGAAGTAGTTGGGTTTAGGTATAACATATAAAGTTTAATCTATTTCTACATCCCTAATTATTAGTACTAATAAACAGATGATATCTTATCAATAAGCAGATAATAGTCCAGTAGTTAATAGCGGAAATTGGTACTTAAATTAAAGTTTTAAAATGATTTGTTACATAGACACAGTCTATAGAATTACAAATTATTTTATCTAAATAAATATTAAAGTTAATTTAAGTAATAAACTTTAATATTAATCAGAGTTATTTTGAAAAAATTAAATTACACATTTACATGCAATAAAAATATTTAAATAAACATTGAAGACAATTTAAGCAAACACTTTAACAAACACAAATGAAGAGATCTGAAATTTTGACATCTGAAAATTTTTTTCAGCCTCCTATGTTCACGTTAAGTAATTTTACTTTAAACACAATGAAAAGAACATAATCATCGCCATAAAAGTAAATTACAGAACTTAAACATGAGCCTGATAAAAAATGCTCATTTTAGAAAAAACTAAACCAGATGGCATTTAGAGGCTTTTGCATCTGAACTCTCCAAATATACAGCAGAACTTTAAATCACCAGACAGAAGCAAGAAAAAAAAGTTCAAGGACAATGTGAAACTTACCAGAAGGGTGCTTCCAGATTACAGAGAAGAAGAAAAAAAAGGGAAAAATGTTTATGCTCCAGTAATCTTACTTTGCTAAAATCCACGAGCAGTTAGAGCATGCCAGAGTGTGATGTGAGATCAGTCAGTGCATGCTTGTCACAAAGCCCAAAAACCAGTGTGGATAACGCAGATACATCAAGTGAGCACTGCTGGTGCAAGCCTGGGATTGCCTCTGGAGACTTGCTCGAGATGTCACCTCCACTCTCTCTCTCTCTCTCTCTCTCACTCTCGTGTGCTTCAGAAGTACCTCCCCCCACCCCATCTGATGATGAGAGGCACAAACAAATGTGTAGACACAGGGAGGGCAAATAATAATAATCATAAAAATCTGCTTTTCTCTTCTAATGTCCCCTGTTTAAAAAGTCGTGTCTGCCCAAATGAGTTCAGGATGAGGCTCAGGTGATCTGACACTTTCACTGGGTGATTCTAGAATTGCAGATACATTTGGCATTTCAAAAAGTTTAAGGAAAAAACCTCTTTATAAACAGCAATTCTTTCTTAAAAAATCATTTTTAAACAACTGAGTGATGTACAATTTTTATAAACTTTAATAAATAACAAATGGAATGATTAAAATGAATAGTAATATTCATTATTAAAATAAAAAATTGCCAAAAGAAGCCAAATAAAATATTTTGATTAGACAATGATATATGATGGAACAAATACAAACATACTCAAAAGAATGATTTTTGTTGCTTGTTCAAACTACTTATTTAAAATGAGCTGAATCAACACAATTATTGGGTTTGTTATGGGACAACTTAATTGTTTTATGTTCAATCCACTTAAATTTATAAAAACAATTAAGTTAACTTAATTGATTTGTGTTGGGACAACATGAAGGAACTGGGTGGAACCCAGCATTTTTTTTTTTATGCAGGGCTCCACACAATTCATTTATGTTGTCCCAACACAAACTGATTAAGTTAACAAATTTAATTGGATTGAACATAAACAATTAAGTTGTCCCCAAAAAAATCTCAAGAATTGTGTTGTTTCAGCTCAATTTAAATAAGTTTTAAGTTTTTTGAGTGCACTGACTATCGGACATCAAGAAATCATGATTTTTTTGCAATATAAGACTCTTTTTTATATTAAAAATATATATATATTGTATTGTTATGGCATGATCTTATGTTATGGTTTATTTACATTGTCCCAACACAAACTGATTAAGTTAACTTAACAAATTGAAGTGAAAAAATCTCCAAAATTGTGTTGTCATTTTAAATTAGTACTTTGAACAAGCAGCAAAAAGCATATATATATATATATTTATTTATTTATTATTTTAATTTTTTTTTTATATTTTTTTTTTTATTGAGTGCACTGACTAATTCGGACATCACAAAATCATGATTTTTAGCAACATAAGACTCCATTTTTAATATTGTATTGTTATAGTATGATCTTTTGATCTATGTAAAAAGTGACATTTTATAAACAATTAAAAATCTAAACATATTTTTTTTATGCATATAAGCTGAAAAAATGATGGCTTTGGACACCAAATGTACCTGCAATTATAGAATCACCACCACCATCACAAGGCCCCCCTTCTTTAATTCTCTTCGTCCTCGGGCTGGTCAATCAATGGTCAGCCCGTGGGGTCTCTGTTAATGCGCTTATCAGATGGAGTGCATGAGAGTTTGATATGACACATGATAATCTATGAAAATGTTAATCAATAGGAATAGTTTAAGCTGTCATTGGCGGTTTGGTCAATATGCTTCGCAACAATGTCTCTTGTCATCGCTTCACTGGAGTTTTTCTCAGTGCACTTATGCATCGATGTGACCCTCTTATTTCAGAACGATGAAGCCTGCATTCATTTAAGACACAACATCTATCCATTCGTTCCTCCCTCTTGCCCTCCCTCCCGTACCTTCTTTACCCTTTGAGCTGCCTGATAGGTCCAGTGGAGGGAAAAATTAATACCTAATTGAATTGTGAAGTCATCAAAATAATCAATAGTTTTTTATTATTTATTCTTTACAGTCTGTTGACTGAACGAGAGCTGTGAGAGGCCAAGGGAGAAAGAGAAAGAGAGAGAGAGAGAGAAAGAGAGAGAGAGAGAGAGAGAGAGAGAGAGGGGGGCAGGCCTGAGAGGATGCAATACAATGTAATTGTCACTACGGGCTGCTGGAGAGGAGAGAGCACAATAAAACAGAAAATTACAAGAAAAAGAATGAGGGAAGAGAGAATGGTAATTTTTGTTCACAAGTTATAATCAGATTTTGATGTGTTTTGATAGAGCTGGTGCTGCAACGTATGTAGTTGTATAAAGTGTGAATGCTTGGTAGAGTGTTTCTTGGTCACATCTAAGTAGTTACTTAGTTGTTTTGTATAATAATTTAATATGCAATGGTATTTTGTTTAAACGAATTCACTTTTTTTCTCTCTTTAGAAGTTAGATAAGAATTTCTTTGATGCACAAGCTAAAAGAATAACACTTCATGAGGAGCTTTAGAAATAATATATCAACAGCATAAAGACTGTATTTACTAAAATCATAAGAATACAAAACTATACCAGATATTTAGTGACTGAGCAAGGTAATTGTCCATAGAGGGGAAACTCAGAGCATATTTCTACAGAAAGAATCTAAATGGATATTTTATTTAAAGTTTTTTATTATTATTATTATTTCTCTATGTAATGAATGAGGATCTCTCTAATGTTTTTTTGTATAATGTTTTGATATTTTGTTTTCTTTTTAGTTTTGTTAGATATATAATATTGTTTGGATAATTTTATATTTATATATTTTATGATTACACTCATTCATTCATTTTCTTTTTCGGCTTAGTCCCTTTATTAATCAGGGGTCGCCACAGCGGAATGAACCACCAACTTATCCAGCGCATGTTTTACGCAGCAGATGCCCTTCCAGCTGCAACCCATCACTGGGAAACATCCGTACACACTCATTCACACACATACACTATGGACAATTTAGCTTAGCCAATTCACCTGTAGTGCATGTCTTTGGAGTTGTGGAGGAAACCCACGCAAACTCGGGGAGAACATGCACACTCCACACAGAAACGCCAACTGACCCAGCCAGGGCTCGAACCAGCGACCTTCTTGCTGTGAGGCGATTGTGCTACCCACGGTGCCACCGTGCTTCCCTTTATGATTACATGTCAAATCATAATTTTTAGAAAAAAAGGTTTTGATATATATTTTGATTTCATAATTTTATACTGTATAGTCTATGTATAGCAATAAAATAGTAATACAAAATTATTTATTTGTTTATATAAATATAATCTTTTTATTTAGTTGTATGGTTATTTTTTATGAGTTTTTATGTTACTTATATAAATAAAGTATTTGAGTTTTGCTGAGAACTTTTATTTATCATCAAGGATGAGATAAATTATTGTAATTTTTTTTTACTTTTGAAGAATTATGAATTAAAAATCAGGTTTCCAAAAAAATGAATAAATAAATGAAAACAAAAATATATATATAAATAAGCAGCAAAATTTCCATTAAGTGAAGTTTCACAAACTAATTTCGAGAGGAGCACGTGATATGATTGAGCACGACTGGCTACTCATTCGTAATCAGTATTAATTCGGAATCAATCCAATCAGATTGATTCAAGCTTACAATAAATGAACCGATTTCCTCTACCGATTTATCTTCATTTCGGAAGAATCCCCCCTTCCACCCCATCTCCTCCTTTTCCTCCCTTTTCTAAGGGGAGCTCTCGAGACCTACCTGATCTCGAACCACTTTATATGCTTATTTGACTGGGCGGGAGCCTTGAGCTCAATTATCTTCGAGCTCAGGGTTCTCTCCCGGGACAGCATGCCAAACCTGCTATTAACGCTAAAGCATATCTAAGTGGCATATCTCATTATTACGAACAACTTTAAAAATGCTAACTTTAATAATGATTTATTAATAAAAAATTTATATATTTAAACAGGAAATCTGAGACTTCATTCTGAAATAATATTTCACAAGTTGTTCAGTATAAAATTTATCTGATAAATGCAGCTTGCTCAGCATAAGATATTGTTCAATAACATAATTTTACAGTCATTTTAATTGCCTAAATTTAATGTATTATTTTGTATATTTTAAATATTCATTACTGTTATAATTTGTGCTAGTGGCAGAAATACTCATCGCAGTTTCATTTGATTTTTTTTGTTCCTCAAAAAGAAAACATGACAAAATAATCATCATGTAAAGTCATCTAACTCAAAATCCCGCCTTCTCTTGCTCTCTTTTTTTCCCTCGCTCTTTCTCTCACAGTTAATTACACTAATGAAACAGGGACTCCCAGGGCAGTTCTTCATGCCGAAGAGCATATGTGAAGGGACCTGGGGAGTGTGTGTGCGCATGTCAATGTGTGTGTAGCGTATGCGTGTGTGTGTTTGGGATTGCCTTACTCCCTCTCAGCCACACAGGAGGAGAAACAAGAAAAAGCACTCGAGTTCCTCTCCCTCCCTTTCTCCTTTTGCCTACTCAGAGGGTCATTTCTGACCCCTTTTCCTCATAAGATACCCATGCTTATTGCTAATGGCCTTAGCTGCCAGGTTCTCTGCCGTCCCACGGGGGAAACAAAAAGGGTCCAAACACCGCTGAATAGCCTTTTGATCAAATGTGCCATTCGCTGAGCAATGTTTTCCCTAAATCTTCACTGTTTCTTTCATTTGACTAATTATCAGTACGTTTAAAAATAACAAACATTACATAAATATTACTTAAATAGTTAAAATGAACTAACAATGGAAAATACTTCTGATGTTTATTAATCTTATGGTCTATCTATCTATCTATCTATCTATCTATCTATCTATCTATCTATCTATTTATCTATCTATCCAATAAATGTACTGTCGATGTTATTTAATGGACCGAAAAGTTTTATTATTATTGAATTTTTTAACAAAGATCAATAAATATTGTTGTCGGTTAATGTTAGCTAGTACATTAATGTTTCATGGAAACCTATTGCTATCTATAAAATACGAAAACAAAACAGCAATAAAAAAGGATGACAGTATTAATAACAACATATTTAAAGGTCACATCGATAAGCCAAAGAGAAAAACGAGGATCTGTCTTTCAGAATGATTGTTTCTTTTGTTTTGACCGATCAATATTCGCAAAAGGTACATATAAACCAATATAAAAGCATATATAAATGTGTACTTCTGTTCCTGCTGTAATGTTTAATAATGGGATGGTTAAAATTCAATTGTGCTAAACTATTTTATTCTATTAAGAATTATTATAAATATTTATAATTAGATAATAATAACAATTAGTACAGTACATACAGTTTGTTACATGAATCGTGTACGACCTGTAACTGATTTTAGTCCAAAGCAAGTTCAAGGTAAATCTGTGTAAGCAGCTGCAAATCCTCTGAGTGTCTTTTAAGCTCTATTTAAACTCAGAGCAGTTTCCTTCAAAACCGGCTTTTGCTTTTGTGTTAAAGGTCTGTCTCCCCCATAGGGCTGGAAACATATCACCTCCCTCTGCAAGCCCAAAGGATCCTTCAGGGACAGTCTTAGTGTCCCTAAAGCTTATAAGAAGCATTTCTCAAATATAGCCTACATTACATACACTCTTGTACATTTAAAAAAAGAGTTATTATTATTTTGCATAATCTTTATTTTAAAAGCACAGTTCACCACAAATGCTGCCATCATTTACTCACACTTCACTTGTCACAAACACAAAATAAGTTATTTTGAAAAATGTTGAAAGCGGGTATCCACAACTATGGATGTGAATGGTTAGCGGTTTTAAAATATCTTCTTTGGAACTATTTGATAACTATTTGATACCAAATATGTAGCCTTATTACTTGCATACTACTATGATACCAAAGGCTACAATTAACAACAGAGCATAAACTACTAAAAATGCAATTGCTTTTATTTTTTTAGATATAATATTCAACACTCAAATAAAAAAGAGGCATGAATACATCAGAAAGGTTTGACATTATGGTTTGAATCCAAATTGTTATTAAACTATGTCTGTATTCAATAATAATTTACACTGTTAAATTCATAAGTTGAAATCATTATTTGTGATATTTTAAATAACTACAATATCACTAAGAGGTTAAATAAAATATAATGAATATATACAGTATTAGAATGCAAAGATTTCAAGAAACAGAATTTTTTTAATGAACTGATGAGCTGTGTAATGATTCTGAATGATAATGAAACACTGATTTAATAATTACATGAGACGCGAGATGTTCATTCATGTGTATTTTGTGCACAATTGATAACAATAACTGATAATTCTTAAAATTTAGAAACCGATAACCGATACATTGGTCGATAAATCTTGATGTCATTGTTTTCAGGGCCTGAACACAGAAACAAAATCCCAAAAAATACAGTGGGCAAATGATTTTATTTTAAATTGAACATCTTAAATAAAAAAATAAAAATTCTGTGATCATTTACTCACCCTTCACTTGTCACAAATCTAAGTTTCTTTGTTCTGTTGAACACAAAAGAAGTTATTTTGAAAAATGTTGTAAACCGGTAAGCATTGACTTCCGCTTATTTTTAGACAGTATTTGTAGGATTAAAATGCTTTCTTAACAGCATTAACTGTGAAGTAACTGTAAAATAATTACATTCAGATGAACAAATGTATTTGTATCATTGCTCTAGAATGCAATGTTTATATATTATGATTTTTGGTGCAATTTATTGCTCAGCCTACTCCTAGATTCATTCAGCATAACCTACAAATTGATGACCTTCAAAAGATGATAATGGTTCCACATTATTATAACAACAATAACTGTTTAAAAAAAAAAAACATATTTTAATTTAAATAATTGATTTGTAATAATTAACCCTTTTTTAATTAATTAACTATTAAATAATTAACTGACACATTAATTGATTATTATTGTAATCAATGAATATTTGTAATGTAATAAATCATTTTAATTATAATAGAAAAAGTGTAGCAGTTCCTTATTATTTGTACATTACTTTGTTTTGAATGTCATGCTAGTAATATGGCTATAGATATGCCTATAATCACAAAGACTAAGTCCTTGTATTCCCTCAGCTACATTTTACATAATATTTCAAATCAATTCATTTACATAAGTGCACTCAATCTTGTTACATCCGTACAATTGAAATTTTTATGCGGAATGACCCCTAATTGATTTTTATTTCCAGGAAAATTGATGCATGGCTGAATTTATGGTGCATTTGTCAAAGCAACAGCCGGTTTCTCTGTGATGCTGCTCAGACGAATCTACTTAATTGACTGGGATCAGAGAACAGTGAGAAAAAGTGTCATAGCCCATCAAAGATGAGTGCTGGAGAAAGCTCTGATGCTTCAGACACTATCAGGCCCCCCTCAGATAAATATAAAGAGCCATTGATTGTTCAGAAGAGTGAGTTTGTGTGCATGGGGGTTTTTCACTTCTTCTTCTTTTTTTTTTTTCTTTCGCTACATCGATCTCAGAGCTGACCTTATGGTGCATCAAAGCCTACAGGAGCTAATCTGACCTCTGTATTACGACCTGAGCAAGAAAAGATAGCGTTCCAGTCAGAAGGGGGTGAGACAGATTCAAAGAAAATACAAAGAAACTGGTGAGAGGAAGTGGAATTCAAGTGTGTTTGCTAGAGAGAGCATAAAGAGGAAGTCCAAATACTCACATGAGAAGCATCTACTCAAAGGTCTTCATCAGCATGCTCCCTTGGTCAGTCGCTGACGCTTACATTGTCTGAATTCTCATTGGTTACAGGGCAGGGCAGGTCTCAGGGCTTGTCTGATGTCTGACACTGACAAATAGTTTTTAATACCTTGCATTTCCAGTGTCTTCTGCCTAGCATGTATAGTGGACACAGATATGGGAGTGTATGAATACACGCAGATGCACACACATGAGAACATTATCAATAAATGAATATCAGGGGTGTAAAGTAACAAATTATAAATACTCAAATTACTGTAATTGAGTAGTTTTTCTTAGAAATTGGAATTTACTAAGTAGTTTTAAAAACATTTGTACTTTTACTTTTCCTTGAGTACATTTTTAGTGCAGTATCGGTACTTTTACTCCACTACTTTCCTTCAACCTGCAGTCACTACTTTATTTTTTCTTGTATATGGGGATTAGAAAAATCAGTCCTGTGATTCCTGTGCAATCAAATCGCACATAGAATGTAAATCGCATCATAATGAACTACCTCAAGACATGGGCGATTTATAGTTGCAGCAAACTGTTTGGAAGCATTAAAAGTCTCCAAGAAGATGTCCAAAATCTTTACACGCATTGACCCAGAGACTGTTTAGATGCACATCACTGATGAAAAGATGACGGATGTTTACTGTATGATGACCGAAACGGATTCTGGTTGCCATACCTGACGAATAAATGTCAGTATTTGACGTCAATATGAGATTGGTTTAAGATGTTGGCTCGAAGTTGGATTTTGGTCACTTATTATCACAACCTAAAATCAACCAAATATCAACGTCATTTGACAACGTTATTGGACATCAAAGTAACGTTGTCCTTATACACTGGCTAGACATTAAATTTTGGTCTCCTGACATCACAACCTAAATCTAACCTAATATTAACGTCTTATGATGTTGTGTGCCTACTTGGCAATGACTAAATGCACAACAGAAAGTTACGTTTACACACATCCACAAATTACATGTAAATGCATCAGCTTTTTACAGCGTAATACTCACTACTCATTACTCTTGAGTTTTTTTGAAAGGTCTACTTTTTACTCATACTTTGAGTAATATTTACAACAGATACTTTTACTCTACTTGCACTACATTTTTAGGCAAGTAATGGTACTTTTACTTAAGTATGACTTTTCAGTACTCTTTCCACCACTGATGAATATTTAAAAAACGAAATTTATGCTTGATTTTGAAACTATCAAAAACAACCAAAAAAACTGTGAATGAATTCTATATAAATAGTATATTTTTTGAAAAATGTTTAATATTCAAAAGCAATGCTGCACATTTAACCAAAGAAAATAGTCCTAAAAGACATATGTTAGATTTCTCCTATATTTCTTAAAGATTGTAAACGAATCAGTCTTTATTATGAACAAGAATTAACTATTTGAAGTTTTACTTTCATATTTAATGTACAATTTCATTTGATTTATTTAATGTTTCTATATTCCACATTTAATCATTAAAATCGTTATTGTACGGTATTATGCAATTACTTTGAGTGCATGTTATCTTTTTGATTTTTCAGCACAAAATAAACTAATAATAATACGTAGCAAAACAGAAAATAAGTCAGTTATTGCAACACATATTAATGCTCAAACATTAGGGATTTAAACACCTTCACCACCCAAAAACAGCACAGAAAACAGCTTAAAAACATTCTGAACACCACAGCAACTGCGGCCACCTAGGGCATCATTTTAGGGGGGCGTCGATTTACAAAGCCAATTTCAGTGTGTATCAACAAACACCCGTCGTGCGATCCAGCCATGACGCAAACTTTTCAAATAAACCCCTATCTGGCGAGAAAGATACCAACCTGACAAGAATTTCCCCTCCGAATGTGTTTTCTGTATTTTTTTATCAGAGCGTTCGAAGTCTGATTCGTCAACAAATGACTCTTTTGAACGTGTTTGAATCATGTAGGCAGCTATTTTTTTCACACTGTAAAAGCACGTGAACGATTCATTTATGGGGGACTCTTTTGAATCGGTTCTTTTGAATTTCAGTTTGTTTGTTTTTTCAGACCATAAAGCAGTACGCCATTCTTTAGAAATCAAAAATGATGAAAATATTTGATGAAAGTATGGAAATGTTTACAGACAAACAACAGGAATATGTTGTTTGTAACATGTATTATTGGAGCTTTATACATGTTTTATGTATTAAGATTACAGTTTTTCTCTTTCGCTTTGATACATTTCTCAGATCCGAATTTAAATTCTCAAAACTACCTGTTCAATCTTTACATCATTGTGTCACTTGTGCACATCACAAAAGCAGTTTCTTGTTTCTTTGAAAAAGCTGAAAATGCGTAAGTCCATGCAAATAATTATGTGCAATTCTCTGCTGTTTCCCACATTATCAATTGCTAATGTCATGTTGATAAAAATGTATTATTATGGTCTCTGTTTGAATAGTCTCACCCAAGACAACATTTAGGCATTAGTTCTTAGTCTTTACATGCAATTTTGTGTACATGACAAACCACTGTTATATAATGACTTGCCTAATTCCCCTAACTTAACCTAATTAACCTAGATAAACCTTTAAATTGCACTTTAAGCTGAATACTATTATCTTGAAAAATATCTAGTAAAATGTTATTTACTGCCATGGCAAAGATAAAAGAAATCAGTTATTAGAAATTAGTTATTAAAACTATTATGTTTAGAAATGTGTTGAAAAAAATCTCCATTAAACATAAATTTGGGGGGAGGGGTAAAAAAGAAATTAGTTTTTTTTTTTTTACTAAATACTCTATTTTCTTTGCCACTTTTTTCAGAGCAGTCTGAACATTCTGTAAACGGAGAGTGCAAATGTCAAAACGCTTTGCTTGAACTTTATTGCACGTCTGCAAAATGTAGTTACTCACCCAAAACATTTCATTCATGCTTTAAAATCTATCAGTAATTTAGTAAAGTGTATTTGTCATTGTGTGAGCCACACTGCTCAAAATGAGTAGTTGTTTTTTCACCATGACAGTAAATCAAGGTTTTAAAATATCTAATATTTGTTGAGAAGTCAATTGTGCGTAGAAAAAAGGAACATTTGTAATTATACAGTACATTTATTTTTGTACGAAGGTATTACATGTAAAGTGCAATCTTGCTTGTATTCCAATTACTGTGTTGTATTTCGTATTTCTTATGTTACCACAAATACACAAAAATACTACAAAATAAAAAAAATATCATTGGAGGACCTCCTGTCGCTCTTGTTGGCCTTGCAAGAGATTACACATCTTCCAATTGCTCTTCCGCATGTTGCTGCAGTTCAGGATTGTGGAAGTTTTTCATACTCAAAAAAATATGCTCCCAAACCTGATTAGTTAAATAGTTGATTCAAACTGTATTGCAAATAGAGGTCATTTACCAATTTAGCAGAAATTACAAACAACGTCAGTATTAGATATTTATGGTGTAAACACGTCTGTACACAAATGTTTGATATTGAATAGATTGTTTTGAGTGTGGTGAAAAATGATTGAGAAGTTGTGAAGAGTTTGACAGTTTTTCCCAATTTCTTTGGCTTAATTCTAGATTTAAATTTTTATTTTTCAAAACAATAAGTTTAGACCTCTGAACAATTAGCTTATTGTTCACTTCAGATTGGCATTTCTTATTGATTTAAGCAAATTGTAAATGCTTTGGCATATGCGCAAACAGTAAGTACAATTGCCTGTATAATTTGGACAAAAACTAATTGCATATGGCTTGTTGATCAATAACATATTCATTCATTTTCCTTCGGCTTAGTCCTTTTATTTATCAGGGGTTGCCACAGCGGAATGAACCACCAACTTATCCAGCATATGTTTTACGCAGCGGATGCCCTTCCAGCTGCAACCCAGTACTGGGAAACACTCATACACTCTCACATTCACACTCATACACTCGACCCAGCCGAGGCTCGAACCAGCGACCTTCTTGTTATGAGGCGATCGTGCTCCCCACTAAAAATTGTTTTGATTAGTAATGTGCATTTAACAAAAGCATATGCATTCAAAAACAGTTTTATCAATATTAAGACACTACCTAAATTGAAACTGCATGGTGTAATGTTTGCATCAGCTGCCTTACAGAAACTATGTCCACAGTTTCAGCTCAGCGGCTGGAGGATAAAAGACCAGAAATACAAATGTAAAGGTGATCAGCAAAGTAAAGGGCAAGACTTCAAATGCAGTGAGCGCCAGATACAATTGAGTGTGTTTGTGGGGGGGGACCTGACTGATAATTCAACTGTCCTGGAACTAGAAGATCAAGTTGCACTGATTGCAACACTGACTCATAGTTCGAAACTATTGGGCTGCTGCAGGATTGGGAACCTGATGAAGACTGGTAACTTGATGGCACAACCACTGAAGAGGCCTGGAATCCAGGCTGTAAAATGGTCTCAAAACTTAACTGTATTTGAGATTGGTAGCTGTACTGCACTGGCATGGCTGGTGAAGAGAAGCTGGACTGAGCAAGAGACAGACTACTGGGCAGCATTTGAGGCTGGGAAACCGACGGCTCTGGAACAGAAGAAACCCTGTAACCAGCTAGAGAGATGTTTTTAGGATTTGGTTGTGCGTGGGCTGGTAGCAAGACTCAACCAGCATAGCTTGGGGACTGTAGCTGGGCTTAGATAGAAATTGGTGGCTAGGAAGGACTTGTGCCTCAAATTTGGAAGTTTCAGTTTGTTAGGCTTGTTTGTTAGGGGCCAAAACACATCTTGCCATAGCTTGGCTGAAGGCTGGTAGTCAGGATGGTGCAATTGTCTTTGCTGACCATTGGGCTGAGATACAAAACTAAAAGCTGAAAGTAGATGTGAGGGGGCTGGAAGGGTTAGGGTCCACGGGAATCGGGTCACTGGGCAGTACAACAAGCTTGGTATCCTGAGCTAAGGTTGGAAGCCTGGGTGTAGATGGAGACTGATACCTCCGCTGGTAACTGGGCTGAAATAACTCTTGACAGGAATAAAGCTTGGAATCAATCTGATGAACCATATGGGACTGCACTCGATTGAGAGTTTTTTGCATTCTGCATGACAACATACTCTTTCCCAGAGATGGGTTGCAGCTGGAAGGGCATCCGCTGCGTAAAACATATGCTGGATAAGTTGGCGGTTCATTCCGCTGTGGCGACCCCAGATTAATAAAGGGACTAAGCCGAAAAGAAAATGAATGAATGAATGAATGACAACATACTCATAGCTGGATTGTGCTGCTTACAGGTTGCTTGGTTGGGCCACAGATATGCTGACTTGTGCTGGCTGTTGTACACCTAGCTATTCCACCAGCTGGTAGCTGCCCTGTGCTGGTTGAAGAGCAGGCAGTGCCACAGAAAAGCTGACCTTTGCCGGCTGTCGGACACTGGGCTTGGCCATCCAGTGTAAGTCTGTGAGTGCTGGCTGGTCAGAGGCAGACTGGGCCTCTGATTTGTAGCTGGCCTGTACTAGTTGCTGCCCATTGGACTGAGACACAGATTAAGTGCTGGATTGTGCTGCTTGTTGAGCAGTCAGCTGGGCTACAGACTGGTAGCTGGGTTGTACTGGTTGTGGCAAAGGGTGCTGGCTTGCAGACTGGTACCGTATTTGTGCTGGTTCTTGAGCAACAAATCGGGGCCAGACTGATAGCTGTTTTTTTCTGGTTGTTAGGAAGTAGGCTGGGCCTCTGATTGGTAGTTGACCTGTACCTGTAGCTGCCCATTAGACTGAGACACCGATTGATAGCTGACTTGTGCTGCCTGAACAGTCGGCTGGGCTACAGACTTGTAGAGGGTTGTGGCAGACTGGACTGGCTTGTAGAATGGTGGCTGACCTGTGCTGCTTGTTGAATAGCAGGTTATGGCATAGATTGGTAGCTGGTTTGTCCTGGCTGTTTGAAAGCAGAATAGGCCTCTGATTGGTAGCTGGCCTGTACTAGTTGCTGCCAATTGGATGGAGATTGGTAGCTGACTTGTACTGGCAGTTGTAGGGCAGGTTGGGACCCAGACTGGTAGCTGATTTGTACTTGTATTTTACAACTGGACTGACCTACAGAAGTAAAACTTAATGTCTGGTAAGGACTAGTACTACAAGGCTTAGACCCAAACTGAAGTTTACCTTTGTGATGCTTGAGAAGAGTCAGGCCACTGGGCTGAGCCACAAAAAAACATAACTTTCATCTACTGGTTGTACATCATTTGACTAGGAAACAGATTGGCTTGCCTGTAATAGCTGCTGGCTGGAGGCCTGGGCCACAGAGGGGTCAAATGCCTGTTGAATTAGCTGGCCACTGGACTGGGCTGATTGCTGGCTGGATGATTGGCTCACAAGTTCATAGCTAGCCACAGCTAGGCTGCATGGCACACTGCAGTATTGATAAGCTAGGTTGTGGGGCTTTGTAAGGCTTTGAAGAGCTGATTGTTGCATCATGAACTGGCCTGGAACCAGTTTGCTGGTGTTTACCTTTCAGAGGCTTAAGGGGCCATCTACCAGACTACACTGCAGACTGGAAGCTAGTCTGAGATATTTGTTGGCCACTGGGCTGGGATAACTGCAGAGGGCTAAAGTAGGCCATGTTTGCTCACTGCTGGACTGGAAAATGGTCTGCACTAACTGTTGGCTGCTTGGCTTTGCCACAGATACACTGCTGGTTTGCATTGTAATTTGGGAAATTATCTGCACTGGCTTAGGAACAGAATAAATGCAATGGTGTCAAGACAAAAATAACTGATGACTTCAAAGCCTTGGACATTAGTTGACTTACTTGAATCATAGCTGGACATGGCCACACTCGCTGCATTTTCAACACAACCATAAACAAGACAAATCAAATGAAATTAAATGAATCAAAATGAAATCCTTCAAGTTGTACTTATCACTTATCATGGGAGTGCCTGAAGAGCCAGCCTGAGAACTGTAGCTAATTTAAATTTGATCATTACTATTAGTCAATTGGTGAATTGCATGTCAGGCAGTGGGCCAGTTGGTTTAGTTCAAATGTTTTGAGGAAATATTTTACAGTACCATTCCTATGGTGAAAGTGGTTTTCAAAAGGAAAGCCTCTTCAGTTTATTCTGCTGAATGGGTGTTCTGCTAAATGCAGGTATGCAGTTTTTGTTGACGTCTAACCCGGTTTACAGTATGTTCGCAATGAAGAGGCAGGTAAACATTACTTATGCAACATCACTTTGTTAATGTAGAGAAGGGTGTTCAGTAGGAGGTGAAAAGCAAAACCACTGATACTATACATTTGAATTAGGAAATGAGGTCTATAACTCAAGCAGTGGTATGTATTTTACTGCAGAAACACTACATATGTCATTGCACACAGTTCTACATGAAATTATCTTGCTTAAATTGCATTTTGTATTAAGCACTTTTGAGCTTTGATAGGATAGTGGAGGGAGACAGGAATGAATGGGAAGGATCAGCAAAGGACCTCAACCCAGGAATCAAACTCAGGTCACCATGATATGTCAGCACACTTAACCACTAGGCTATTGGCGTAGATGCTTACACTTTCACAGTAGGCATGGTTACATTAAATGTGAAATTCAGTGCTCTTTAAATGTTAAGGCCCTGTATCTTTTTAAGCATGCAATGTAAAAAAAGGCAATTTATAATTAAAAAAAAAAAATAAATAAAGTTTACCTATCCCAAAGTACAATTTAGCCTGCTGGGTGTAAATGTAATAATTCCAAGCATTTACTATGAATAATTTCCCCAACCTCACAATTTATTTTTCCAGATAGAGCATAATGAAATTATAATTCTATTACATAACAAAACCGAACCAACAAACCAATAGTTATAAGACATTTTATTGACATCAGAAAGCAAATACTTAGGACTTAATTTGTTGCAACAGCTTGAGCAACTTTCCAGATGAACGCCTATTGTTTTCAGCAGGTCCAGGAGCATTTTGATCTGTGACAGACTGATAATTCACCTGTGCTGGAATTGGAAGGTCAGGTTGCACTGACTGCAACACAGACTCATAGTTTGAAACTATTGGACTGCTCCAGGCTTGGGAATTTGATGGCACTACCACTGAAGAGGCTTGTAACCCAGGCTGGAAGACAGTCTCATAACTTGACACTACCTGAGGCTGGTAGCTGGACTGCACTAGCACAGCTGGGGAAGAGATAGACTGACCGAGAGACAGACTACTCGGCAGCATTTGAGGCTGGGAAACAAAGTGTCCAGAAACAGAAGACACCTGGCTAGGAAGAACTTGTGCCTCAAAGCTGGAAGGTTTCAGATTGTTAGGCTTGACTAGGGGCCAAAACACATCTCGCCATAGCTTGGCTGGAGGCTGGTAGCCAGGCTGAGATACAAAACTATAACTCACTGGTCCAGGCTTGGCAAGCATCAAATAGCTTGGTTGGATCTCTAGTGCAACCGGCGGTTCACTTTGAAGCACTACAGACTGCAAGCTAGGATGTCCAGGCAAATGTACTGGTCTGAAAGTAGATGTGAGGGAGCTGGTAGGGATCAGGTCCACAGGAATTGGGTCACTGGGCAGAAAAACAGGCTTGATATCCTGAGCTAGGGTTGAAAAACTGGGTGTAGATTGGGAGTGATGCCTCCGCTGGTAACTGGGCTGAGGTAACTCGTGGCATGAATAAAGTTTGGAGCCAATCTGATGAATCCCATGGGACTGCACTGGCTTGAAAAGGGTTTGACCATTCTCATTGACAACATATTCATAGCTGGTTTGTGCTGCTTGCAGATGGCTTGGTTGGGCTACAGATGAGCTGACCTGTGCTGGCTGATGTACACCTAGCTGTGCCACCAACTGGTAGTTAGTTTGTGCTGGTTGTTGAAGAGCAAGTGGTGCCACAGAAAAGCTAATCTTTGCTGGCTGTTGGACACTGGGCTTGGCTATCAACTTGTAGCTTGTTTGTCCTGGCTGTTGGGAGGCAGACTGGGCCTCTGATTGGTAACTGGCCTGTACCAGTTGCTGCCCATTGGACTGAGACACAGATTGATAGCTGGCTTGAGCAGTAGGTTGGGGTACAGACTGGTCACTGGCTTGTTCTGGCTTTTGGGAAGCAGACTGGGCCTCTGATTGGTAACTGGCCTGTACCAGTGTCTTCCATTTGGATGGAGAAGATAGATAGCTGGCTTGAACTGGCAGTTGTAGAGCTGGTTGGGGCTCAGACTGGTAGCTTGTTTGTACTGGTATTTGGCTACTGGACTGACCTACAGAAGTATAGCTTAGTGTCTGGTGAGGACTAGTACTGGAAAGCGTAGACCCAAACTGATGTTTACCTTTGTGGTGCTTGGAAGGAGTCAGTCCACTGGGCTGAGCCACAAAAACATAACTTCCATCTACTGGTTGTACATCATTTGACTGGGAAACAGATTGGCTTGCCTGTAATAGCTGCTGGCTGGAGGCCTGGGCCACAGAGGTATCAACTGCCTGTTGAATTAGCTGGCTGCTGGGCTGGACCACAGAGACGTCAATGGCATGGGGAGGCTGCAGGATGCTTGGTTTATTCACAGTTTGGCCACTGGACTGGGCTGATTGACTCACAAGTTCATAGCTAGCCACTGCTAGGCTGCTTGGTACACTGCCATACTGCAATATTGATAAACTAGGTGGTGAGGCTTCCAAAGGCTTTGAAGAGCTAAACTTTGCATTATGACCTGGCCTAGAACCAGTTTGATGGTGTTTACCTTTAAGGGGCCATCTACCAGACTGCACTGCAGACTGGAAACTAGTCTGAGATATTGGTTGACCACTGGGCTGGGATAACTGCAGAGGGCTAAACTGGGCCATGGTTCCAAAATTTGCTGGTGGCTCACTGCTGGACTGGGAAATGGTCTGCACTAATTGTTGGCTGCTGGGCTTTGCCACAGACCCACTGCTGATTTGAAGTGGAATTGGGGAAACTACCTGCACTCGCTTATTAACAGAATAACTGCTTTGCTCCAATGGCATCAAGACAGAGGAAGAACTGACAACTTCAGAGCCTTGGACATTAGTTGACAGACTTGAATCATACCCAGACATGCCAATACTCACTTCATTTCCCACAGAACCATAAACAAGACTACCACTTCCAGCTGAACCAACATGAAATCCTTGTTGGCTTGTAGCATGAGATTCAGAGTCTGGTTTTTCACTTGTCATGGGAGTGCCTGAAGAGCCAGCCTGAGAATTGTAGCTTCCAGTGTCATAGCCCCATTTAACTGTATACTTGTTGACTGGTCCAGCTACATCAGTTAGGCCATAAAAGTTACCGAGACGTTTCACTTCCTGCACGGACTGACTAGGATTATTAGATCCAGGATAGCCTCCACTAGTGCCAGGACTATATTCATAAACTACAAAAAGAAAGACCAATTTAGAAAATTCAAATAACAACAACAACAATAATAATAATAATAATAATAATAATAATACCAGTTGCAAGATCATCATCACATGCACCAAGGGCTAAAAGTACTGCTAAAGAATAACTGCAAAGGAAGAACAACATTTTTTTAATAAACGGTAGAGCACACAAGTAAAAACAAAATCAAAACAACATACCTTAAAATCCACATTGTTGTAGCACTCATTGCAAGCCAAATCAAACCATCCACTATCCTCAGCACAAAAATTACAAATGAAAAGCTTTCACCAAACTATGCAACACTGCTGCTGATCTGGCCTTTTAATAGTGAGTGCAACTACCAATCAGTTTGCTAGATTATTGCCTCAGACCAATCAGTTGTCACAGGAATCTCTAATGGATCATCATTAGATTCAGGTGTCATATGATTCATGCGTTTGACCGTGAAATCTTTACAATCTGTTACAGATTTGAAATACGCTTTTAGGAGTGATTTGTTATTTGCTATTTGATTTGTTTATTTGAACATATATGTACATTTCTGAAAAAAATATATATCCATATGTAAGCAGCCATTTTTGCAATATTTCAAAATATATGTTAAATAATTGACACATTTTATATATGTAAAATCCAAATATAAACTTGTATGTCATGTATGTAATTTACATATATTTTCATGCATCAGATTGAGAAGTCAATTCACAGGGCTTTTAACTTAACCCCTAACCTGATTTCACCAAGTAGGACATGTTCCTGGATCAATATCTATGTTGATCCTGGAACAACATTCCAATCAGCCAATCAGAATTAAGGGATACATTTACTGTTTATGCTAAGTTTAGGCTTACGGCTAGGTTTATGCACTTCTGCATGATTGTTATCCAACTATTATTCCCCTCTGATTTTGGGAATAATTTACAGTTATGGTTGGATTTAGGGGTAGGGAATAGGTATGGATTACATTTTCAAACAAAAATGATGTTCCAGGATCAACATAGATGTTAATCCAGGATTGCATCGTATTTAGCAAAATCATGACGTGCTTTACTTAACGTTTCAAGAGCAGTGATGCATTTGCAATAAGTAAACATGCCAAATGTATAGTACAAGGAAGGCATAGTTATTTAATGTAAAACTTTGTGGAATGACATAATATACAGTATGTTGACTGCCACTAGATATTTACTGGGGGGGGGGGGAGAAGCAGGTGTTTCTGCAGTACCACATACCACATACCACAGCTTTTAGCATTGGACAACTCTTCTCAATGCAGATGTACAGTATCAATGTTTTTGTATTTCTCCTCCCACTGAACACACTTCTCTTTAAAGTTAACAGAAATGGATGTTGCATGAGTAATGTTTACCTACCTCTTCATTGTGATCATGTTGCAAAAAGAATTAGAGATTCTCTATTTCTAGCCTAAAAGGCAGCCAATATTCTTTTTCTTTGAGTCCCACGGAATTATTTCCACATTGAATAATAGTAAAGCAAAAGATGTTTATGGCCTCGATACTTCTTTTTAAAAAAGATATAAAGATATTTTAGGTTTTCCTCTCACAAAAATGATAAATAAATCCATAAATGATAGTACTTTTCCTGCTGCTTTAAAATCTGCAATAATAACACCAATATATAAATCAGGTGACAAACAGCAAACTAGCAGTTATTGGCCTATAAGCATCCTACCAGTTGTATCAAATGTGCTTGAAAAAGTTGTAGGAGAGCAACTTACGGCTCTCTTACATCCAATGCAGTTTGGTTTTAGATAAAAAACATTCAACTGAGACAGCTTGCTGTTACTTTTTAGAAACGATAAAGACAAATTTAGATAAAGGGGGAGCAGTCTTTCTTGATTTATGTAGGGCATTTGCTACTGTTAACCATGATATTTTAATCAACAAATTAAATATTTACGATTTTTCAAAGCAAACACTAAACTGGATAAAATCTTACTTGAGTGATCGGAGTCAATGTGTTCAGGCTAACAATTTTAAATCTACCTTTAAACCAATAAAATTAGGAGTGCCTCAGGGATCTATTTTAGGACCTTTACTTGTTAGTATTTATATAAATGATTTACCTGCAAAATGCATTGATGCTGATTTATTAATGTATGCTGATGATGCTGTGCTTTACACTTATGGAAAAAATCAAACAGATGTACGCTTCCAAATTAACAAATGAAATGCAAAATGTTTTTAAATGGTTGCAAAATTCAAATCTCACCTTAAATGTTGAAAAAAACTGTATCCATGTGTTTCTCAAATAGGTATAAAGTATAAGAAATAGACATTTCTAAGAAATCTAAGAAATTTTGTACATATTAGAGATTCTCTGACTTATGAGGCCTCTGGTATGTATTTAAATACTATGATTGTTCCACATTTGTTGTACTGTATAATGAGCTGGTCTCAGGCATGTAAATCATCTTTAACACTGTTGGAATCATTATACAAGAGAACACTTAAAATTCATGATAAAAAGCCTCGGTTGTACCATCACTCATTCATTCATTTTCTTTTCAGCTTAGTCCCTTTATTAATCTGGAGTCGCCACAGCGGAATGAACCGCCAACTTATCCAGCATATGTTTTACGCAGCGGATGCCCTTCCAGCTGCAACCCATCACTTGGAAAGACCCATACACTCCCATTTACACACATACACTACGGACAATTTAGCTTACCCAATTCACCTATAACACGTCTTTAGACTTGTGGGGGAAACCGGAGCACCAGGAGGAAACTCGCGCGAACACAGGGAGAACATGCAAACTCCACACAGAAATAATGCCAACTGACCCAGCGAACCTTCTTGCTGTGAGGTGACAGCGCTACCCACTGCACCACCGCGCCGCCCTGTACCATCACTGTAATATCTTAAAAAAACATAGTCTCTTAAGTTTTGATAATATTATTAAATATTCCAATATTTGTTTTGTTTTTAAAGATATTCACAATCTTTCTGCTCCATCGTTAATTTTTTTTTTTAATTCCACAAAGAAAATGAAATAATTAATTTTAACCTGTCCAGGGACTGCAGGTGGAAAATAGCAATCCTGCTACAACCTGGCACAATGCATCTTTCGTTTTTGAGTTTAATGTAATTTTTGTGCATGTCCCTGTTAAATAAATTAATTCAAATTCAAAAATTAAAATCCACAAAAACAGCATACCTGCATTTAGCAGAACACAAATTCAGCAGAATAAAAGTTAGCATGAGTTGAATAAGATCTCATTTTGAATATAACTTTCACCACAGGAATGGTTCTGCAAATTATTTCCTCAACACATATTTGAAGTAAACTGGCCAATTGTATGCTTTTGCTGACAGTCAGTTAACCAGAAATATATATATATAAATATATATATATATATATATAATATATTTAAATTATTTATTATGCGAAATACTTTGTTTTTCTTTTTACTTTGTTTCTTTATTCAATCAAGAAAGTATACATTTTCATTTAAGAATATGTTTATCTCTTGTCCAAGACATAAAAAGCAAATTTGTTTGGATAAATGTATTGCTGAAATGGCATACCATGAAAACAACGTGCAACAATTGACACCTGAATCTAATGATGATCCATTAGAGATTCCTGTGACAACTGATTGGTCAGAGGCAATAATCTAGCAAACTGACTGGTAGTTGCACACACTATAAAAAGACCTGATCAGAAGCAGTGCTGCATGGTTTGGTGAAAGCTTTTATTATTATTTTGTAGTTTTTGTGCTGAAATTAGTGGATTGTTTGACTTTGCTTGCTATGAGTGCTACAACAATGTGGATTTTAAGGTATGCTGTTTTGCTTGTGTTTTTATTTATGTGTTCTACCATTTATAAAAAAGTCTATTCTTCTTTTGCAGTTATTTAGCAGTGCTTTTAGCCCTTGGTGCATGTGACGATCTTGCGACTGGTAAGCTTTTTTTTTTTTTTTTTTTTTTTTTTCTTAGTATTTGTATTCAATTAAAAGTTTAATGGGTTTGTCTTAACTGTTTTCTCTTTGTAGTTTATGTATATAGCCCTGGCAGCAATGGAGGCTATCGTGGACCTAATAATCCTAGTCAGTCCATGCAAGAAGTAAAACAAAGTCTCTATAACTTCTATGACCTAACTGGTGAAGCTGGACTAGACAGCAAGGATATTGTTAAATGGGGCTATGGCACTGGAAGTTACAATTCTCAGGCTGGCTCTTCAGGCACTCTCATAACAAGTGAGAAATCTGAGTCTCATGCTACAAGCCAACAAGGATTTGATGTTGGTTCACCTGGGAGTGGTAGTCCTGTTTATAGTTCTGTGGGAAATGCAGTTAGTATTGGCATGTCTGGGTATGATTCAAGTCAGTCAACCAATGTCCAAGGCTCTGAAGTAATCAGTTCTTCTGTCTTGACACCTTTGCGTCAAAGCAGTTATTCTGTTAAGCCAATGCAGGCAGTTTCCCCAATTGCACTTCAAATTAGCAGTGAGTCTGTGATAAAGCCCAGCAGCCAACAGTTAGCACAGACCATTTCCCAGTCCAGCAGTGAGCACCCAGCAAATTCTGGTACCATGGCCCAGTCTACCCCTCTGCAGTTATCCCAGCCCAGTGGCCAACAAATATCTCAGACTAGCTTTCACTCTGCAGCGCAGACTGGTAGATGGCCCATTAAGCCTCTGAAAGGTAAACACCATAAAACTGGTTCCAGGCCGGTTCATAATGCAATGATCAGCTCTTCAAAGCCTTCCAAGGCCTCACAACCTGGTTTATCAATATTGCAGTATGGCAGTGTGCCAAGTAGTCTAGCAGTGGCTAGTTATGAACTTGTGAGCCAATCAGCCCAGTCCAGTGGCCAAACTGTGGATAAAGCAACCGTCCTGCAGCCTCCCCATGTCATTGACGTCTCTGTGGTCCAGCCCAGCAGCCAGCTAATTCAACAGACAGTTGATGCCTCTGTGGCCCAGGCCTCCAGCCAGCAGCTATTACAGGCAAGCCAATCTGTTTCCCAGTCAAATGATGTACAACCAGTAGATGGAAGTTATGTTTTTGTGGCTCAGCCCAATGGATTGACTCCCCTCAAGCATCACAAAGGTAAACATCGGTTTGGGTCCAGGCTTTCCAGTACTAGTCCTCACCAGACATTAAGCTTCTCTTCTGTGGGTCAGTCCAGTAGCCAAACACCAGTACAAACCAGCTACCAGTCTGGGCCCCAACCAGCTCTACAACTGCCAGTACAAGCCAACTACCAATCTGCATCTCCATCCAAATGGCAGACACTGGTACAGGCCAGTTACCAATCAGAGCCCCAGCCTACTTCCCAACAACAGGGGCAAACCAGCTACCAGTCTTGGCCCCGATATGTTCAACAACCAGCACAAATAGGCTACCAGGCTGCTAGTCAGCCCTCTGTGCCACAACTAGTACAAGCCGTCTACCAATCTACTTACCAAAAGCCAGGGCAAACCAGCTACCAGTCTGTACCCCAACCTACTGTTCAAGCCAGCTATCAATCTTTGTCTCCGTCCAATCGGCAGCAACTGGTACAGGCAAACTACCAATCAGAGGCCCAGTCTGCCTCCCAACAGCCAGGTCAAACAAACTACCATCTAGTGGCCATGCCCAGTGTTCAACAGCCAGCACAGGTCAGCTCCTCTGTAGCCCAACCAAGCCATCTGCAAGCAGCACAAACCAGCTATGAGTATGTTGTCAAGGAGAATGAGCAAACTCTTTTCAAGCCGGTGCAGTCCCATGGGATTCATCAGATTGGCTCCAAACTTTATTCATGCCACGAGTTACCTCAGCCCAGTTACCAGCGGAGACATCACTCCCCATCTACTCCCAGTTTTTCAACCCTAGCTCAGGATATCAATCCTGTTGTTCTGCCAAGTGACCCAATTCCTGTGGACCTGATTCCTACCAGCTTCCTCACATCTACTTTCAGACCAGTACATCTGTCTGAACATCCTAGCTTGCAGTCTGTAGTGCTTCAAAGTGAACAGCCGGTTGCACTAGAGATCCAACCAAGCTATTTGACTTTTTCCAAGCCTGGACCAGTGAGTTTTGTATCTCAGCCCACTGGTCATCCTTCAAGACCATTGCAGCAGCCTGGCTACCAGCCTCCAGCCAAGCTATGGCAAGATGTGTTTTGGCCCCTAGTGAAGCCCAACAAACTGAAACCTTCCAGCTTTGAGGCACAAGTACTACCTAGCCAGGTGTTTTCTGTTCCAGGTCAGTTTGTTTCCCAGCCTCAAATGCTGCCTAGTAGTCTGTCTCTCGCTCAGGGCAGCTCTTCCCTAGCTGTGCCAGTGCAGTCCAGCTACCAGCCTCAGGTAGTGTCAAGTTCTGAGACAGACTTCCAGCCTTCATTACAGACCTCTTCAGTGGTGGTTCCATCAAGTTCCCAAGCCTGGAGCAGCCCAATAGTTTCAAACTATGAGTCTGTGTTGCAGTCAGTGCAACCTGAACTTCCAAATCCAGCACAGGTGAATTATCAGTCTGTCACAGATCAAAATGCTCCTGGACCTAGTAGGCATTCATCTGGGAAGTTGCTTAAGCTGTTGCAACAAGTTAAGTCCTAGGTGTTTTGTCTCGATGTAATGTTTGCTTTCTGATGTCAATAAAACATTGTTTAAGTATCTGTTTGTGGACTTAATAATTATTATTATTATTATTTTTTTTTGTTAAATAAAAATGGCATCTGTGAATTAGGGGGTTGGGGTAATAAGTGTCTTAAACTATGGATTTTACAATAGGGACTTATAACCTTTTCTACTCACGAAAACTGTGACCGTCAGTCCAATGAGCTGAGACTGAAGTACATTTGTAAGTAATAGATATTATAGATGCTTAATTTTTATTATTTATTTGTTTCGCTATATTAAATTCAGTATATAATATTCATCTGTTGTTCCTTTAGTATTCATGTGTCATTATTTTGTACTTTGAGCCTGAAGAGAACTTAACAGTGACCATATAGAAACCTGCCTTAACTTTGTGACCATATTTTCCTTAGGCAACATGATGGCTCAGTGGCTAGCACTGTTACCTTACTGCAAGAGGGTCACTGGGCCAATTGGCCCAGTCCACTCTGTGTGGAGTTTGCATGTTCTTCCCTTGTTTGTGTGGGTTTCCTCTGGGTTCCCCCATAGTCCAAAGAAGTGGTATAGGATTAACTATACTGTACTTGGATTATCTAAATTGATCGTATAGTGTACTTGTGTTTCCCAGCATGGTGCTGGCTTGAGGCTGGAAGGGCATCCACTCTGTAAAACATATGCCAGTGTAGTTGCCGATTCATTCCTTTGTGGTGACCCCTGATAAATCAGGGATTAAGCCAAAGGAAAATGAATATTATCCTTGTTTTTGAAGACAATATATTTTGCAATATATTTATTTTTGTGTGAAAAGTCTGGTCAGCAAAACATCTGTGATACAGTCCCACCACAATCTCATGGCATATAGTACACAGAATGATTCACTTAATTTATACATAACAAAACCAAATTTAAAATAAGAACTGCATGCCTCAAAACACATCTTATTTGTTCCCTCTCTTTCTCTTTCACTCATAACTACTGTAGAATAGCTAGAATATATTTACAGTTTTGAATAATGACGTACACTATATATATGTATGACCAAAGATAGAAGAATAGCTTATTTTAAACTATTTTCACTGTTAATGACAAAATAATTTGTGGTGCTGGTATGTTTCAGCTTCGCTTTGATTCTTTTAATCAAGTTGTTTGACCACAATGAGCCAGGACAGGTTTTCCAAAGCTATTCTCAGCATTGAAAGCCAGCTTGCGCATCCGATGGCCATTTCAGACATTGTGAACTTTGTTCAGAAAAATGCTTGAATAAAGGAGCATTATCGACATGTGTAATGCTTATTGGATTCTTTAAGAATCAGAATCGGTTTTATCGGTTTTATTGCCAAGTGTGCTTACACACACAAGGAATTTGTTTTGGCTACAGAAGCTTCCAGTGTACATAAAGTGACAAGTGACAACACAAAATAAATATGAGGAAAAAATAAAATAAAATACGACAAACATTAAACAGAGATGCAGTTAGACAATAGAGCTCTGGATGATGAATTGTTGTACATATTTGTTATAAATATACAAGTTTTACAAGTTATAAGGTGCTGTGTACAAATGCGTAGGAGAAAGTATTGCATTGTATACTGTTATAAGGTGCTGTGTACAAAT